>JBBJLS010090834.1:0-22208 GCA_037577275.1 Bryconaethiops microstoma | reverse complement strand
ATGAAGAAATGTGCAAAGGAGCAGAAAGGAAATAAATTAGAGGATGAGGAAAAATGGATGCACAATGAGCTCAGTGTAAAGAGCAGAGCGAGCAAACACATCTGCCTCGGGGGGCGCCATGTTGTAATCTTGGCATAAATGAATCGATGGTGAGACGTTGGAGACGCCAGTGTGAAGAACTGAGTCAATGCAAAAAGACGACAAAAGCTTTCAGAGGTAATCATAGCAGATGGCCCAAACTTGAAAACTTTCTTAAAAGACTGGGTTAACACTCCGAGAGCAGGCGGCTGCGGTGTTTTCACCATGCAGACCAGACTGAAGGCTAAAGCAATAGCCACCAAAATGAAAATCGAAGATTTTAGAGGTGGGCCATCGTGGTGTTTTAGATTTATGAGATGAAAAGGCCTGTCCATCAGGGCACGCACATCTTTGTGTCAGTAGCTCCCTCCCGACTCTGAGGAAAAACCTGCTAACTTCCGCACATTCACTCAAACAAAGATAACGGAGAATTCCATTAGGCCAGAAGATATTATAAATATGGATGAAGTACCTTTGACGTTTGACCTGCCTCTCACTCGTCCATCACACTGAAAACAAGTGGCCATGAGAGAACGCATTTTACTTGTGTTCTGAGCTGCACAGCATCCAGACTAAAGCTTCCACCGATGGTGATTTTTAAGCCGCTGACAATGCCAATGGAAAAATTCCCAAAAGAAATCGTGGTGAAAGTCAATAAGAAAGGCTGGATTATGGAGAGCCTAATGAAGGATTGGCTCAGAGAGTGCTACGCCAAGCGACCAGGGGGATTTCAATTCGGACAATTCGGACACTGAAGAAGAGGACTTTGATGGTTTTAGTGCGCAGGAGGAAGATGAAGAAGGCGATTAATTACATTTTCTGGTAGGCTGCAGTATATCTGCGGTATAAATTTTTACCGGTCATTAGGAGATATTGGAATGTTGTTCGTGCACTGTTCAGTTAAAAAGCATAAGCAACAATTTGTGTGTTACCGATACGTACGTATACTTAAAGGTAGCCGTGTTACAGGCACTGTTCGAAAAAAAAGCATTTGCAATATGTATTTGTTTATGTTACCATAATGTTTGTTACCATGCTTATGTTACCATATGGATTAAATTAAAAGTTAAACATCCTCACGTGTAATATCTTTCTGTGTAAATATCTCATATTACAACGTAAGACACATGGGGCTTAAAATCCGGTGCGGCCTGTACAAGTACAAAATTGATTTTCTTTCTAAAATTAGAGCATGCGGCTTTTAATCAGGTGCGCTCTGTAGTCCGGAATTTACGGTATTTAACATCAGCTGTAATTTAACGTAATTTGTCTTATTTTCACTGTCTACCAAGCTAGCCTAGCTGTTTTGAAGTGAATGTGTTGTAAGGCTTGTCATTATTTAACAGCCAATTATCATATCAAAGGGGTATTTTCCTGTCCTATTACAAGTTTTAATGTAATGTACTTTTACAGTACTTTTATCTTGTAGGTAAATCATGCACTTATGAATTAAGCTCATCTTAATAGTGCTTCAAATCAGCTTCCCTTAACACATGTCATCATACACCTGTTTATTCCATCTGGCTTATTTCTTTTCACCCCTTGAGGTTCAACCATGAGGCAATGGGCCTACAAAGTCTTACAGACCAGCCCTGAACCACACACACAGACCAAAACTCACCTCAACATGACAAGGAATGTGCAACTACAGCAGTAAACAAAGTAGCAGCTCCCAGCAGGCTATGCCTTACATCTCTGCAGTCCCTATCAACCATTCATCCTTTCTACCTCATGTCAGTACATGGCGGTTGCATCCCTTGTCAGTCATCTGAGTTGTGAGGCTGACTTACCATAGCTGAAGTTTCCAGGCTTAGCCCTGCTCCACTCAGACACAGGTCAATACCCGAATAGAGCAACACCAGGCATTTTGGCTTTATCTGACTGCTGGACCTTCCAGTATTTGGTAAGGGTTTGCATCCTTCCAGCCATTAAGGCTGGGTAGTGGAGAAAGGGTCTTGTCTAACCTGCCATCCCTCAGTGAGCCTGCAAGCCTAGTTTCGCTCAGGACACTTGAGCTGCACTGTAGGGCAGAACGAAACTAAAACCCTTTTGTCAGTAATTCCTCCCAAGGGGCAATATGCACAGACGCTGTTGTGTGTTGGTGTGCGATGGAAGAAGGAGCATGTAGGTGGGCTGTGTGTGTGTGACAGATGAGCAGCATGTAGGTGGGTGCTCTTGGGTTTGCATGCCTGTGTGTGCTTGTAAGTGTGGGACCGCTCTTAGTGTTCTGCCCAAGTGAACACCAAGAATAATGTTTGGAGTAGGCTGAATGTGGACAGTCAGTCTCAATGACTGGACCATCCTCCTTAAGAATAAGGCCAATCTCACCATTAGTCCAGATTAGCTCCAGATAGGAGCTTCACCAGAGTGGTTCCTATAGATGAATTCACCCCTACAGAATTTAAAAGTCATGTGGTAACCAGGTTCTGTTAATACTTACCAATGTTAGATGTCCACCCAGTTGTGTTCTATTGCAATAGACAGGGCACAATTAACAATTAAAAATCTCTGATTCATGAGGTACTTTCATTTTTATGGAGAGACACAGAATATCAACCAAAAATCAAGAAAAAACATGTTACATAAAAGTTATAAATTGATTTTCATTTCACTGAGTGAAATAAGTATTTGATACCCAGGCAAAACATGACTCAGTACTGGGTGCAACAGCAGTAAGACATTTCTTGTAGTCAATCACCAGGTTTACACACATCTCAGGAGGGATTTTGGCCCACTCTTCTTTACAGAAACTCTCTAAATCCTTTAGGTTTCTTGGTTGCTGCTTGGTAACTCGAAGTTTCAGTTCCCTCCACAGATTTTCTATAGGATTGACGTCTGGAGACTGGCTAGGCCACTCCAGGATCTTAATGTGCTTCTTCTTTAGCCACTCCTTTGCCATCTTGGCAGTATGTTTTGGATCATTATCATGCTGGAAGACCCATCCACAACCTATCTTCAGTGTTCTAGCTGAGGGAAGATTTTATGGTACATGGTCCCATCAACTGGCTCCCCAATGCGATTAAGTCATCCTGTACCCTTAGAAGAAAAACACTCCCAAGTATAATGTTTCCACCTCCATGCTTGACTGAGGGAATGGTGTTCTTGGGTCATACTCAGCATATCTCATCCTCTTAACATGGTGGGTCAAGTTGATGCCAAAGAGCTCGATTTTGGTCTCTGACCACAGCACTTTCTCCCAAGCCTTCTCTGAATCATTTAGATGTCCACTGGCAAACTCAAGATAGTCTGTACATGTGCCTTTTTGAGCAGGGGGACCTTGCAGGCACTGCAAAATTTCAGTCCATTATGATGTAGTGTGTTACCAATGGTGTTCTTACTGACTGTGGGCCCAACTGCCTTCAGATCATTAACCAGCTCCTCCCCAGCGAAGTTCTGGCCTAATCAGAATACTTTATTTATCCTGGAGGAAATTGTTTAATCCCTCTCCTTTCTCATGATCATCCTCACCCCATGCAGCAAGATACTGCATGGTGCTCCAGACTGAGAGCAATTGATGGTCATTTTGTGTTTCTTCCATTTCTGAATAATCGCACCAACAGTTGTCACCGTCTCATCAAGCTTCTTGCTGATGGTCTTGTAACCAACTCCAGCCTTGTGCAGGTCTACAATTGTGCCCCTGAAATCCTTTGACAGCTCTTTGGTCTTGCCCATGGTGGTGGAGAGGTTGGAATAGAAGAAACTGATTCTGTGGACAGGTGTGCTTTATACACATAACAAGTTAAGGTCAGGAGTATCTGTAATTAATAGATTGATTGTAAGCTGTGTGCAACATGTGCACACAGCCAATCTGTGGGGACTCATGAATTAGAGACTGTTAATTTTTTTGTAAGTTAGCAAACAAATTCAGCAGTGGATCAAATAATTATTTCCCCCACTGTAGGTGTACACTGCTGCTAATAACAATAACAGAAACCTTGAACATTTTATGTCAGAGAGGGGTTCTCTTCAGTCTCTCTCTCGGGTAAAAAAAATGTGTCAGAGTAATTTTATGTTTAATGTATAATTCTGTGAGCTATCTCAAAAGGGTACAGCTTCATATCAAATTCATTTCAATATGAGAAATAATTTAGCTTGTGGGCAGCCAGGTTCGCTCTTGGTAAACTCAGGCGTTGCTTGTTTATCATCTTCAACATTCCTGTCAGCAAAGAGAGAACAATTCAATCTCACATCTATTTTCTCAATCAAAGTTGGAGGTGAGACTAAAATTAACATTTCTCTCATCATTTTGATAGCAGTGATGAAATAGGGATTGCTTTGCTCCAAACAACCACTGGGACCTAAACAAAAAGTTGTGAGCAGTTCGCTTAACCTACTGTAAAGACTGACTTGGAGTGATTCAAACAAAAAATACAAGTTCACAAAAGGTGGTGTGAAAGACAATGTTGGAAAGACATGAGAGAGAGAGAGAGCGCTCCCAAGAATAAACCTGCACCATCCTCTGAAGACAACTCTCCACACCCACCCCTTCCTCTTCCACTGCATTTCATTAATTCCTCCACTTGTTTGAGTAACCCCAGAGGTGAAAGCTGAAGATGAAAACAAACAGCTGAGAAATCGAGAGAGAGAGAGAGAGCGAGAGAGAACCCAAAAACTTGGGTTGTTGGAGAGTGAAGACATGCTTTAGTTGGGCTCCTGAAAGTTTTACAGATACAGGAGTTTTAAAATGAAATAAACCAAAGTAAAGCGGCAAATTACACGGAAGAGACAAAGAATTACAAAGAAGAATTACCAAAATAATTATTTTCAGAGGAACCACTGATCAACCTCAGGGAGAAAGGTGAAGAGTGGTCCAGATCTACACTAAAACTCAATTCAAAACAATACAAACCGGACCTAGGACTCAGAGGAAAGCTAAGGCAGAACAAACCAGGTCCAGCACCAGCCACAACTCTAAGAAAATTCAAAACAGAACAAACTGGACCCAGGACCAGCTACAACTCTGAGAATATTCAAAACAAAACAAACCATGTCCTGGACCGACCACAACTCTTAAGAATATTCAAAACAAAACAAAGCAGGTCCAGGACTGGCTACAACTCAGAGAAAATTCAAAATAAAAATAAACCGGACCCAGGACTGACTACAACTCTGAGAATATTCAAAACAAAACAAAGTAGGTCCAGGACCGACCACAACTCAGAAAATTCAAACAAAACAAAATAAAAGTTTCCAAACAGGTTAGGTCCTGTTTTCTAAAAGAACCAAGTCGAGCCATGGCTAATGAATCGATTAACAGTCTCCGGCCTCGGGTTATAATCTACCTGGATGACTTGAAAACCGCACAAGCTGGGAAAGCATACAAAAACAAAATACTGAAAAATAACCCAGAAACTGTCAAAGCTGATTCCAGTCAAATAGGAGACCAAATTACCGTCACTAATCTCCTGCTGTACATGGGACACACAGAGGCATGGCACAGGGCTACCCACAGCAATAAATGGGAAGAGAGGCATATGTAATGGAAGGCAGATAACGATTGAGGAACAGGACTGTAATAGCGCTGCCCTGACTGTGAACATCTACCACAATGAGATAATCATGTTCCAGGGCAGCGAAGCCAGTCTCAGGTCTATACAGGCCTACTTCACCAACATTAAATAATTGAGAGACAGACATGTGGGATTGGAGGGAGAGGGGGACGAGACAGAATCAGGCAGTGGTGTAAAGCCAGGCCAGATAGAAGAGCTTGAAGTGGAACTCACTCCTCATCACTACACAAAACAATACACACAGCTGGAGAAGATGGTATCTCAGATTAAGGAGAGTCTCTCCCTACAAGAGGTGGAGTTAATTGAACTTGAAGAGAAGATACTCCCCTGTCCTCCCCCACATACACCTACCAGCACCTAAAGGACCAGCTGAACCTCACTAAATCCGAATTCAACACTTCGCTAAAAGAAATGAGAGAGGAAATCCATTCACTACACAAACAATGACACACTAAGGATGGAGCTTAAAACAGTAAAAGAACTTCTAGCGAAAAACCAGACACTGAATAGACTAATAGACTAAGAGTCTCAACCCTGGTCAGCAACCACCCTCACCAGCAGTGGATGGATCACCTCACTCTCAAACATCAAGCCCCTGTCCAGTTACATTGGACCCTCAGGACAAGACACCAACATCACAGGCTGAGCCACTGAGCCCCTGTCCCAGAGATTCAAGCCCCCTGACAGAGCCACAGACTCAGGCTAAGGAAAGCCCCAATACCAAAAGTCAACACCCTCTGAAAGTCCAGACACACACCTACACAGAGGCAGATGTGGTAATCCTAATCGACTCCAAAGGAAAATTCTTAAATGAAAAACTGTATACAGAGTCTCAAAACTGTGCTGTCCCTGGACCAGTGATGCACTTGAGATCATTAATAAAACCATCACCAATGAACTGAGTCATATAATCATTCACAACAGCACCAATGATCTCAAGACTCAGCAAGAATGGTGTTGTGTCCCCATGCTGTTGCATCTTGTTCTGTATATGCACGGACTAGAAGCACTAGAGGGCGCTAGTGATTACTGTATGCTTGTACTGTAGAGAAGAAGTTCAGTAAAGAAAATGGATTGATTCTAACTGTGTGTGTGTGTGTTAATGTTTGCTGAACCAGCTACCCAACAAAGTGGCAACACGAGTAGTGGTGAAGAAGTCATGGCTCTGCTCTCTTTACAACCCCCTGCTGTGTTCCTGGAGTGCCCAGGTGAACCGAAACTTCCATTTGATGCATGGAAAAAGTTGTTCGATAACTACTTGCTTGCGATTGGAGGTCATGATTTTGCTACGGAGAGGAAGAGCGCTCTGCTCATTCACTGCTTGGGAACAGAGGGACAACGAATCTACAGCACCTTAACACTCGCTACGGATGATCATTAGGGATCTGTTAAGGCTTGGGAAACGTACTTTCATCCAAAAGTCAATGTTGTCGCCGAAAGATACCATTTCAGGCAACAAGCCCAAGCTGTCGGTGAGTCTACAGATCACTATGCTGCAGCACTGCGTGAGCTCGTGAAACAATGTAAGTTTGGAGCTATGGAGAATGAAAAGGTTATGAGATCAAGTTGTAGAGAAGACAAATAGTACTCGTATATGTGAAAGACTGCTAATGGAGGAGGATTTGACGCTTGATAGAGCTTTGGAAATTGCTAGGCATATAGAGGCTACAATAGCTGATGCAAAGGCCATTGATGTGGGTGAAACAGCCTGTTGCCACTGTTCAAGTACAAAAGAAGACACACAAGCCAAAATACAAAGCTGCTATAAAATCGGATACACGTCCGACGTGCTACCGTTGTGGTTCGACTGACCACAAAGCCAATGATAAATCCTGCCCCGCAAAAGACTGCAAATGTAATACATGTGGGGAAATCGGACATTTTTCCAAGAGTGTGTAAATCTTTCCATAAGCCAGTTAATGAAGTAACTGTGCCTGAAATGTGTGTTTTAACTGTTGAAAATTGTGTCAATACTGATCCAGCTAAACTGATGTGCAGTTACTGTACCAAATACTGCACAAGCATGTACCGTTAAGCTACTAGTAGACACAGGGTCTAGTGTTTCTATACTGCCTGAGCATGTTTACAGCACTAATTTTGGCTCAGTTAAGTTACGTAATCCTGCTGCTCAGCTTGTTACATATTCCAAAGAGAAGCTGATTGTATTAGAATGCCTTAGAGCTGATATTAATTACAACAAGATTGCCTCCACAGATCTATACATTGTGAGAACAGGGACACCCATACTGGGCATGGACCTGGTGACTGCACTCCAGCTACACATAAAAGGGGGACAGTTAGTTCTTGAGACTCACAAGGTCTGTGCTACACTTCAGCAGGCCTTAGCTCTGACAACTCACTGCAAACAGGAATGTGAGTGTCCGGTTGCCTTCGGATGGGCAAAGGACTTCATACACAAAGTGAAAGTGTGACCTGAATTGAAGCCAATACAGCACAAACTTCGACGCTTACCCCTGTCAGTCCATGATGCTGTTTCCACAGAACTCAAGAACCTTGAGAAACATGGAATCATAGAGAAAATTGATGCATCTGAATCGGTCTCCTGGTGGTATACGCATGTGTGTTGATTTGAGAGAACCTAACAAAGCGGTGGTCGTTGACAGTCATCCCTTACCACTGATTGAGGACATACTGTTTGACCTGCGTGGGGCTGTCATGTTCTCCACCCTGGATCTTAAATCCGCAGAGTTCCATACGGATTGAGTTCAGCACCTTCAGTGTTTCAAAAGATGATGGCACAAATCCTAAGTGGTCAAAAGGGGTGCAATGCTATCTTGATGTCATCATACATGGAACTTCAGAAGCCGAACACAAGGCTAACTTGTGTGCTGTCTTGCACAGAATCAACAACGCAGGACTGAAACTCAATGTTGACAAATGTCAACTCCGTCAAACTACTCTGAGCTTCCTTGGTCAAAAGATCGGTCTAGAAGGTCTGCTGCCAGATGATTCTCATGTCACTGCTATCCTGCATGCCCTGCCACCCACTGATCCTGCAACCCTGCGCTCATTTCTTGGCCTGAGTGCATGGTATAGTAAGTTTGTGCCCAATTACGCGACTGCTGTTGAACTTATGAGAGCTCTTCCACGAAAAGACTGCTCATTCCACTGGAACAAAGCAGCATTTGATCAAGTAAAGCGGTTGATTGTGCACAGCCCTGCTCTGGTGTTGTTTGACCCCAGCAAGCCTACCATAGTCAACAGATGCCTCAGACTATGGTGTATGTGCTGTTTTGACTCAGCTAGACAGTAATGATGCAAAATAGGACTGTTGCATTTGCATCTCGCTGCCTGTCTGATGCAGAGAGGAAATACAAAATTTTTGAGAAGGAAGCCCTAGCTTGCTTCTGGGCTGCTGAAAAATGGCGTACATGGCTCTGGGGAAGACAATTCCTCTTACAAACTTACAACACTGCTGACTACTAAAAGGCAATCACAGAGCTGGTTTACTCATAGCCAGATGGTCAGCTTGCCTGCTGGAGTTTGACTATGAAGTGGAATATAGAACTTGATCTTTGAACCATATTGCTGACTGTTTATCTAGGCTCCCACTTCCTAAGACAGACATTGCATGTGCAGAGGATGTGGAGTCAGTTGCAGCCATCCTCACTGATCTGTGTCGGAGGATGACTTACAGCCATACTTTCCAGTCTGCCATGAACTTGCAGTCATGAACGAGTGTATAGTCAGAGGTACTCATCAATTGCTAGTGCCTGAGTCGTTGCAGAAAAGACTCATTGATATAGCTCATGAAACTCACCAAGGCATTGTATGTACCAAACAACGCCTAAGGGAACTGTACTGGTGGCACAAGATGGACTGTCAGATAGAGACACTGATAAATTGTGCAACATGCAGGCAGAATGACAAGTCCACTGTTACCCATGATGCTCCACTGCAACCCATTCCTCTACCAACTGCTGCTTAGGAAAAGGTGTCTGTGGACATCATAGGGCCTTTTGAGATAGCACCTTCTGACTGCAGATTTGCCATCACATTGGTAGACTACTTTAGTAAGTGGCCTCAAGTAGCTTTTGCTCCCCGAGCTGATACAGCTACTATCATCCAGTTCCTTTCTATAGTTTTCTCTCGTGAAGGGAATCCAAAGACATTAATAAGTGACAATGGCTCCAAATTTCTCTGCTGAATTTGCTGCCTTTCTAGAAAACAGGGGAATCCAACACCTGAGATCCTCAGTGTATTACCCAAGAGCTATTGGGGAAGTTGCGAGGTTCAATAGATGTGTTAAAGACTGCTTACAGACTGCATCGATTCAAGGAGAACCCTGGAAGTCATTCCTGGGAACTTACCTGATGGACTACAGAGCAACCCCTCATTCTACAACTGGAGTTTCCCCTTCAGAACTGCTCCATGGACGATGAATGAGAACGAAGTTACAGGTGATAGATATGCATGTTCCCCAAACAGAGAGACATGCCATGTGTGAAAGAGTGAAGGATAAACAACTGAAAATGAAAGAATACACTGATGCCCACAGACATTTCAAATGGTCCAACTTTCAGCTTAGTGACAAGGTACAGGTTAGGAAGCCATGGAAAGTAAAGAAGGGAGAACTGAAGTTTTCTAAACCAAGGACTGTAGTGACAAAGAAAGGACCACACACTTACTTGCTGGATGATGGAAGGACCTGGAACGCCTCACACTTATCTGCGCTGTCAGAGTTGAACACAGGCGCTGACTCTGATACAACAATGGACTGTTGTAAAACTGATCCAGCATCTGACTCTGAGTCTGACAATAGGTCCAGACCTGCCAGGATGAGAAACCCGCCTCCCTGGACCCATGACTTCATCATGGGGAAATTAATGTTACTGAGTGATGTGAAATGTTAAAAGGTGTTATTAGGTGACATACATCAGAGTGATTAAGTTAGGTTACATAAGCTACAAAAGGCAATTCTTGTTCAAAAGAGGAAGATGTTGTGTTCACATGCTGTTGCAGCTTGTTATGTATATGCACTGACTAGAAGCACTAGAGGGTGCTAGTGATTACTGTATGCTTGTACTGCAGAAAAGAAGTTCAGTAAAGAAAATGGATTGAATCCTCTGTTCCTAACTGCGTGTGGGTGTTAATGTTTGCTGAACCACCTAAACAACAACAACTAAATAGTGAAACAGAGGACCTTAAATACAAAAATAACAAAGGACATGAACCAATCAAAATAAAGATCCCTTTTTCTGAGCACACCCGGCCAGCTGAAACACATAATGCAAACAAACACAAGGCCGGTGTGCTCAGACATCATAATAAGAGTCCCCAAAAACAAAACAAGAAACGGACAGCCACTAGTGGCCTCTAATGGTCAAAACAGGTGTCATGTCAGATAAGGACACATTTAAGTATGGTTGGAATTTTATTGACATAGGCAGCAGTGATGGTACAGAAGTAAGTTGAAGACAAATCTTTTAAAATCTTTGTTCCTCAATGTGTTTTTATTGTCAGTTGAGCTGAATTACTGAATGAAAAGTCAATTATTTATTCCATTGCCCGCTTAGCAGTCAACAACTTGTTGAAAAGTTTTGGTATTTGGTCTTTCAAAGAAAAGAGTTGATCAACAAAATAATATTGCCGTAGGTAAAATTACCCAGGTATGATGTGGTGTTTTATAGCCTAATCACAAAAATAAGCCTCCAACTCTGAAAATTGTTAGGAATCCAGAAAAGCATTGTAGTAGGATCTTCAGGGTTTAAAAACGATTTCAAATATGAAATTAGGAACTATATACCATATGCATACCAAATACAATACCATAAACCAATAACATAATGAACAAATACTGTAGTATTAAAATTACCTACCATCCATCTCTCCTACCATCTATACAACCATCTAACACTCAAATGGTTTCTATCAGCAGACATTTGAATACATTATTTTTCATCTTATCTTCACTTGTCCTGCTTTCAGCACTTAGTGCCGTTGAGTCATTGAAAATGCATTGGCTGAGTCAATCTGAGTCCATTTCTGCGTATCTGGAGTCCCCGCAAAAGAATCCACACACACACACACACACACACACACACACACACACACATACACACACACACTTTGGAATGGAGGTGGAAAAGAAGACATTTGAATATGGTAATTGTGTGCGAGTGCATGCGAGATGTGAACACAGCTCTGTGAACACGCCATTGTACGAGTACAAACGACAAGCCATGAGAAAACAAGAAAAAGTTGATCTGAGGGATCTGTGATGGAACGTTTTGTGGCGAATGAATGCAAAATGAAAAGCACAAAGTAAAGTCTCAAATCTCAGAGGAAGTGTTTCCTTTCTTACACCGAGCTTGAGCTCATTAAATGTCTTCTTCACATTTCAGAACCATCATGAGAAATCATTACATAGACAGTAGGAGCGCATGGGCTGTGAGGGTAGTCTTTACAGAGGTGTTTTAACAAGAGAGTTGGCAATAAACATAGTGTTCTGGAGCTCTCTGTCAAAGTTCTTTAGCATCGCACTTCAGTGTCAGTGACATAAGCCCGTCTCACTCTTCAGTAATTTAAAGTTATACTCCAGTGAATTAAAACATAATCTGTATTTACAACATCAGTAGCATGCGTTAGATAAATTTTTAATATATAATATATTTACACCAAGAAAGAGGGAGAGAGAAAGAGAGAGCAAGAGAGAGAAAGAGGGAGAGAGATGTGCTTCTAAATGACATAGAGCACTGAAGAACAGGTCAGTCCTCAAAATCAAAGTCATCCGGCCATGAAAGCCTTGTGGCCTCTCTTTTCCAACAAAACCTACAAAGCAAAGGCAATTTTTATTGCATTAGAGTCCACACACAACATACTGAGGAAAAGAGAGGGAGCGAGTGGAACACAAGGACAGAGAGAAAGGAAGGGGAAAAGTTGTTGGTGTTATGTCCGGGCCACCTCAATTGCGCCCCTCGGCGGCCCCCGTCCCCTGAGTATTAAGTATGTACATGTCTTGTCCCGTCGTTTTGATGTCATATGTTGGTGTGTCTGGGCAACCCAGGTGTAGAGGCTGGAGGCTCTGCACGTAAGTCAGCTGAGTTGCTAGGCACCTGATTACAGGCACACCTGTCTTGTGTTCATGTTAAGTGTCCCTGAGTAATAGTTTCAGTCTTGTGATTGGTTGTTTGTGTCGAGCCACTCTGTGTGACACAGCTTAAAAGGCAGCCGGCCCAGAGAGAGGGCGTGTGGTCACTGTTGCCTAGCTTAGTTGTGTCTGTGTGTTTATTACAGATTGTGTGGGACTAAGGCAACAAGGACTTGTGCCTTGCCAGTCCAGCTCTGCCTGCCTCCCAGCAACCGTGCTTTGGAACACGGACTGGAGTACAGAGGGAAACACGGCTAGGCTAAGGCTTACGCGAGGCATGATAGTCTACTCTCTCTCTGTCTCCCCTCGGTCTCTACAGGCCGAAGTCAGCGAGAAAGATTTCATCTTAAACGGGTATGTGAGAAGCGGACCAGCCTGACTTGCCACTATTGCGAGCAAGCCTTAGTCCTACTGGGAGTGGAAGGACTTCTGTGTTCTGAAACCTGCACCTGTATTATGAAGGACTTGTTTTGTTTGGAGCTCTGGAGCTCATACTGTGTAAGTTCATTAAAGCTTGTTTGTTCTGAAGTCTATCCCGCAGTCGTGTCCTCCATACCTGCACGACATGAGTTGGTCAGTATTTTTATTGCTGTTAGACTATTGAGTGGTCCTAAACCACTAATAATGACCTTGACTTTGAACATACATGTTCTGATTTTACCTTCTGGTTGGCCAAGACCTGTGTGATGTAAGGCTGTGTAATCTGAGATATGATAACTCCACTGCTGTGCAGGAGGGCAGCAATTAAGCACAGGCATTTAATCCTTTGATTTCAGGATTGTTCGCGTACACCTGAATACTTTAATGAGGGCAAAAGATTCTGTATGCATGGTCTACATTATAACATGATGCACTGCAGATATTTCATTAGCAGTCCATCCTCCAGACTATGCAGTGTGTTGTGAGGACTATTTCTTGCTTTTTTTTGGGATAGTATCTTGCTGTGTTGCCATAAGCATGTTTTGTAGAGCTACCATCTTAATTTGTTTGCTTGGTGCACATGTTGGCATCGGCACTCTATTTCCCAGGAGCAGATTTCGAAGTCCAGCTGTTTTCACGTCAGGTGCAGGTAGCTGAAACAGACGCCGATCAATGTTTCACTTGCTATAAAACCATCTTGACTCAGGCTATTAAACCTCTTTATCATTGGCTCCCTGTACACTTCTCAGCCTGCCAGTGTTATGCACATATATTATGGACATAAATTAGCCATCTGTTTCTGAGCTGAAGTCTTGACTAGCTTAGCGATCCACCTCAGCCACTCACATTGGGATCAGACAAAGGGACAAAGTGAGAGAGATATGCACAACAGCTCGGGGCGAAAGAGATGAGGCGCTGTTTTCTGGCTAATTAAATCAACGTAGGCCTAATAAAATACCTCTGGACACAAGACAGGAGGCATTATTAAATCATAGCTAATGGCATCGACAGGGAAACTTAAAAAGCCATGTCTTGCAGCTAGAGAAGTTAGATTTAAAAAGTAACTAATATAAAAAATTAATTTGGCTTCAGTGTCAGTCATCTTATGTCTAAAAAGACAGCAAGATTGCCCTGGAACGAAAGCCTGACAACAATCAAGTGGCGAAACTGGTATTACACAGAGTGAAGAATACATTAGTCACTAGGTTAATGAGTCCAATAATGCTATCAATCCAGACTTTTGTTCTTGATCTTACTTCTCTGACCTATACTCTAGTTGCAGGCAGTGCAGTGTAATTGTCATATATTTAGACTTTCTTGCACATACACAAGAAATGTAAATGTAAACCTGAGAGTGCAATACCTAGAAAATAAAATAAATAGAATAAGGTAACAAATATGCATAGATATAATGTAATCACTAAATTTAACAATATTTAAAATTATAGCCTAAATGTGTCTATGAATATCCTACCCACTAGGCCACCACACCAGCCATTCAGCTGAACATGCTAACCTTGGCACTGATTCTTTCATACCCATTTGGGCAACTGTTGCCCCTGCAATCAGAAGGTTGTGGGTTTGAATCCCAGGACTACTAGAGGCACCACTAAGGTAACCTTGAGCGAAGTGCTGTCCCCACACACTGCTCCCTGGGTGACCCCTGTTGGTGGCCACTGCTTTACTTGGTGAATGGGTAAAATGCAGAGAAAGAATTTCACATTGTTCACACTGTGTGCTGTGTGTTTAAGCGTGACTATAAGGGGCCGTTTTACTTTATTTGTGACCTACCGGTATGAAGGTTCTTACTTTACCTTACTTAGCTTAGAAAAATTAATATATGCTCAATAATGTTACACTTACCTCTCCACATTAGAAACACTAACCTTCACTCATGAGACACTTTGTGCTCCATGTCAGTGCACTATATAGGCATACAGTTGTAATCCATCTTGTCTGGAATCCCTTTTTACCCCATTCACCTTTGGTCAGTTTCTGACCACTGCTGATCAGATATTATTTGGAAGGTGGACGCAGCAGTGTCACTGACATGGTAGTGGCATGGAAATGTGTGCGATGTTGGTGCAGGAGGAATAACTTGAGTGAATGCAAGGCTGAAAGTGGTTCACTACACAAAACATTCAGCCAGGAACAGCTTTGCTGTCAGAAACTGACCACTAATGGAAGGCTATGGGATGGCTAACACTGCTGTGGCTGGCCATCTCTGACTGTAGACCAGCAAAGCAGACCTACAAGGTCATGGTTTCTAATAAAGTGGATGATTGTATTTTCTTTCTAAAATGTGAATGTCAGTATGACCTACCAAAACCATACAAAAGTTACTGGACATCTTCTTGTTCGCCATGTTTCTGCTGATGCTGAATTTCATTTCAGGGAACACCTCTGTCACCTTATTGCATTCATTGTATAAAATGTATTGTGTGTTAGCTTAGGGGCTAAATGCTAGGAGTCAGCAGATATCTTTACTCCCTCGGTTAGTCGACGTGTATAAATAATGCTATTCCTGCATGAAAACCTTTTCTGTAAACAATTATTTGACGCAGAGTATATACTGTATATATGAGCAGGTTTGCCTTTTATTTTTCATGCTTTTTTCCCCTCTAGGATAAAGAAATTGTGTTTTTTTTTCTTTCTACACATAAGATATTCACCCCATATCTCTCATTTGAAAAACAAATTTGCAGCAACTAAAGAATGGCACATAGCAATACTCCAGTCAGGGGCCATCTGTCTTTCTCTAGAGATCCTTGGATTCTCTTCTTCAAGGGCAGCTTCGCTTTCTTGGCATTCATACATTTTTCCCCTTGTTTACTTCTCTAAGACAGGCCACAGTTGAGTACTGCAGATTCGCTTTGTTTCCCATCACTGGAAGCCTCCAGTCATCATTGTCTGTGATTTTTCTTACTTTCTCCTTGCAACCCCCACCCCCCACATGGGCAGTGATTGTGCCTCCATTTCCTCTTCTCTAAACTGATGGCTTCGTTTTTTTCCCTGTCCGTCATCATCCTGATGCTAAACAAACATTACCCAACTTGTGAAGTGTTGCAAAGACTTTCTTTTCTGTCAGAGAAACTTTTAATGTGCAGCTGACATTTTGCAGCAGCGAGTTTGGGAAGGAATATTTGGGGCCTGGAATGGAAAGAATAGAGGGGGTCACAAGTGTGGTACACACACAGCAGGAAGGTGGGTGCATATATATGTGTGTGAGAAAAATCAAAACAGACAGGGAGAATGTGTGTGAAATGAGAATATCCTCAAATTCCCTTTGAACTTTATGGCTCAGCAGAAGACAGCCGGCTCCACAAAGGAAAGCTCAGGAATGTGCGGATAAACCAGTGCCACTCGGCAATGGCCCGGGGACAAAGCGCTGGAGGACGAGAGATTTAGAGCGAGGGGTGGGACACTTTGCAATGTAGATAAGTTTTTGCAATTCAAAAAATTTCCACCAGTGAATAACCAGCATAGCCTCTCACTGAAAATAATTAAGCTCAGGTGAAGCTTTTCTGTATGAATAAATACTAATATGTGCCTCAAGAGAGTCATATGTACAAACAAGCCCTGCATACTGGTATTTCTTGGCACTCAAAGAAATCCTGGGTTAACAACCCAATTTGGGCCTTTTCCATAACCCAGTCACATCATAACAGGACAGATGTTGTTGTTGTTGTTGTTGTTTTGTTGGGTCTGGTTTGATCAGGAAAGGCTGGCACCAAAGCTACCATCTAGTGACACCTTAACAAAAACAAGAGACGAAGTAGCAATGACCTAGCAACATCTTAGCAAACTCATGGGATAAAATAGGAAATTACTTACCAGCACCTTTTCAATCACAGACGCTACAGCAAAATTATAGCAACCAGAATACAATAGTAACAATGCAGCAGCACGATAGAAACAACCTGAAATACCATATCAATCACTCAGCAACATCATAGCAACCACCTACTAACACTTTACCAATCGCTTGGGATACTATAGCAAGAACCAAATCCTATATCATCAACATAGCAGTAAAACAACAACTGCCTAGAATTGAGGTCCCCAACCACCGGGCCGGGGACCGGTATCAGTCCATGAGTCATTTGGGTGCCGGACCGCACAGAATGACAGAATAAAAATATTTTATTGATTATCAGAGTCTGAAAGATCTTTTATCTTAAAAAAAACGCTTGTTACGGTTACGTGATATGGTTTAGCCCACAAGCTAGCAAAAATAACGCATTTTGTTTTTAGTTGTATCTATAACGGTCCGTGAAAATATGAACCTGAAATGAAACTGGTCCATGTCAAGTAATTAGCAGCATCTAACTAATTAGCAGCATCATAGCAAATACCTAGGATAACACAGCAGCAGTCTATCAACACCTAGGATAGCATGGCTAGGGGTAAACCCAAATGTTTTTAAAATTGTGTTTTGCCAGCAGCAGTTCTTTTGATTGATGGTTGCAAATCAGTTTAATCGCAGCTCCAACCTCAGTCCTCTTTTAAACCTGTTATCTATTCGGCTTTTCCAGACAGAGATTACTGTGATTTAGTATATGAAAGCTTTCTGCTGAGTCCGGTGAACCTCATGACCTCATGTTTCTACAACTGGAAGTTAACTTTGAAATGGTTCCTAATAGGTATTCATCAGATTCATAGTCCATTAAGTAATTTTTTGACCAAAATGACTATTACTATTACGAACCACCTTTATGTTAGACTGGATTATTCCCAGCTCAGTCGTCTTAATAAGATTGGCTATGTGGCCAGCTGTGGGATAGTTAGCTGGTAATGTGTGACTTCCAAGTGAGATGAAGACAAAGATAAGAGTCTTACAATAGTATCCATAGTTCACTATGCGAAGCAGCATTCTCGTTTAGTATGCTGGATATCAGTGTAGCACCTAATCCAACTTTACCAAAGTGAAGTTTGAATTTATTACCCATTAGAGCTTTAATCTCAATCTGCATTCCAATGCCAGTGGGGAATCTCAATTGAAAACATTTTTAAACGTACAGCTAGACTAGAAAAACAGTTTTTATAATGGAAAGATTCTCCACATGGTTGCATATGGTCCAGGGAATTGCAAATAGGCCTGTGCTTTTCTTTGAGTAGCCATGTGGAAAATAATCCTGGTACATAGTTAAACCCATATTTTGAAACATGTTTTTTCTTTCCTTTTAAAAAATTCTACAGAGAATTTACACACGTTTTCTTCCTGTAATTTTTCAGCATTCCCTAACACCGTAATATCATAAGCTACGAAGTGAAGCTTGAGTTACAAAATACTTATTAATAAAACAGTTCATTAGTGTTAAGGAAATGTTATGTTAGGAATGTGCAAAATTTCCTACAGCTCTTAGGGACACCATAATTTACACTACAGTAGGAAAAGCAACACATCCCTTGCAACCATTAAGCATCCTAGTCAGTGCAGTTGGTTTAATAATATGCAAGTTGAAAGTTCATAGAACCATTACTAATCATCATTGGCCAGGTGCACAATGCAAGATTTCTCTTACACTAATGATAAAGAAGGTGTAAAAAACATCACCTAAATAGAAAATATATAAAGCAGTAAGGGTGTTAACAGATCTGCAGGGAAAGGAACAAACCACCAAAACTCTTCAAATTTGGTCACCAAGTGTATTATACAATTGCAAGCCTCTGTACACCACAAAACCATACACACTCACACACACACACACACACAAACACAACCCCTAGACACCCACAGTCCATTTATAGGCTGCTAGAAAGAAAACAGAGTCCTTCCGTTTGCCGGGCCTTTGTCTCTCTGGCCTAGGGGCCGGTTTGGAAGCTGTATCTCCTTAGTCCCTCTTCCAGCTCCGCCCAGGAATGGTGGGCTCCAGGACGGCACACCCATACAAAAAACAAAGAAGAGAACCCATGAAAAAACCTTATTGTTGTTGTTAGCCCAGCTTCCCATACTTCATTTATAGAAGGGACGTGGAAACAACCTAACAAACCCCCTATAGCGTCCTGAGAGAGGTTAGCAGTCACTTTAGTTGTAAGATGGCCTGAAAGCAGCAGGAACTGCTACACAGAGAACAATAAGCAAAGACCTTCACTGCAGTCATCTAAATTCCTATGTCACCGCAAACCTCTCTGTTGAAAAAGAAGTAGAAGGAATGCTTGTCTAAAATTTGCACATGACCTTTTTCTTCTTCCTCTACTTTTGGCTACTCCCAGTTAGGGGTTGCCACAGTGGATGAACCGTTTCCATTTCCTTTTATCCTCTGCATCTTCCTCTCTTACACCAACTGCTTTCATGCTCACCCTCATCACATCCATAAACTAGGTTTTTCTCTTTTCCTCTTCCCTGGCAGCTCCCTCCTCAGCATACTTCTTAGAATATACTCAGAGTCTCTGCTCAGGGCATGACAAAATAAACTCAATCTCACCTCTCTGACTTGTACTTCAAAAAGTCTAACTCAGGCTGTCCCTCTAATAAACTCATTCCTGATCCTGTCCATTCTCGTCACTCCCAATGCAAATCTTAATATTTTTAACTCTGCAACCTCCAGCTCTGCTTCCTGTCTTTTCATCAGTCCCACTGCCTGCAAACCATACAGCACAGCTGATCTCAATACCGTCTTGTTCACCTTCCCTTTCACTTTTGCGGCTACCTCTCTGTCACAAATCACTCCTGCAACTTTTCTCCACCCATTCCACCCTGCCTGCACTCTCTTTTTCCCCTCTCTTTCACACTTCCTGTTACTCTGGACAGTTGACCTCAAGTCACCAGCTCTACACTCTGCATCCTCACTATTCCACTGTCCTCCCTCTCATTCATGCACAGGTATTCTGTCGTAGTCCCACTGACCTTCATTCCCCTCCTTTCCAACGCAACCTGCTCTCCACTCTTACTACAGATCACAAAGTCATCCGCAGACATCATAGTCTATGGGGACATCTGTCTGATTTTGTCTGTCAACCTGTCCATCACCATAGCAAAAAAAGAAAGGGCTCAGAGCTGATCCTTGGTGCAAACCCACCTCCATCTTGAATGCATCAGTCACTCCTACCACAAACCTCACTGCTGTTACACTGCCCTCATACACATCCTGTATCACTCTCACATACTTCTCAGCCACTCCTGACTTGCTCATACAATACAGCAACTCCTCCCTAGGCACCCTGTCATAGGCTTTCTCCAAGTCCACAAAGATACAGTCCTTCTCTGTGCTTCTCCATCAGCACCTTCAGAGCAAACATTGCATCTGTAGTGCTCTTTCCCACCATGAAACTATCCTGCTGCTCTCTGATCATAACATCTCTTCTTAACCTAGCTTGCAACATAACTTCATGCTGTGGCTGGTCAACTTTATCTTTCTGTAGTTACTACAGATCTGCACATCACCCTTATTCTTGAAAATTGGTATCAGTACACTTCTTTTCCATTCCTCAGGTATTCTCTCACTCTCCAAGATTGCATTAAGCAATCTGGTCAAAAACTCCACTGCCACCTCTCCTAAACCCCCTCCAAGCCTCCACAGGTATATCACATGGACCAACAGCCTTTCCATTCTTCATCCTTTTCATAGCTTTCCTTATTTCCTTCTTGCTAATCCCCTGCACTTCCTGATTCACCCCACATCCTCCGGCCTTCTCTCTCGCTTATTCTCCTTATTCATTAGTCCCTCAAAGTACTACTTCCATCTGCCCAACACATTCTCCGTGCCTGTGAGTATTATTATCTTTTACCCCCCTAACCTGTTGCATTTCTTTTCCAGTTCGGTCCAAATGTCAATCGATACAGCTCCTTTCCAACCTGTCATACAACTTGCTAAATGCCTTAGCTTTAGCCTTTGCTACATTTCTCTTTACCTTATGGTTCAACTCCTTATACTCCTGTCTCCTTTCTTCATCTCTCACCAGCCTCTTCCTTTGGATACTGTCCTTTACTTCCTCATTCCACCACTAGGTTTCCTTGTCCTCTTTCCTCTGTCCAGACGTCACCCCAGCACCTTTCTAGCTGTCTTCCCCACTATTTCTGCAGAAGCTGCCCAGCTATCTGGCTGCTCTTCACTGACAATGCCTGTCTTAACTCCTTCCTGGACTCCACCTTATAGTTCACCTTCTTCAACCTCCACCACTTGATCCTTGGCTCTACCCTCACTGTCCTCCTCTTTTTCACCCCCCGAGTCATCCTACAAACCACCATGCTATGCTGTCTAGTTACACTTTTTCCAGTCACAACTTTGCAGTCTCCAATCTCCTTCACATTCTCCCTCCTTCATAGACTATAATCCACCTGTGTGCATCTTCCTCCACTCTTGTATTTCACCCTATGCTCCTCCCTCTTCTCAAAATATGTGTTCATCACAGCCATTTCCTCTTTGCAAAATCTACAACCATCTGCATTCCTCTTCTTGACATCATACCTACCCATCAACTCCTCATCACTCCTATTCCCTTCACCAACATGTCTGCTCCAATCAAAACTACTTCATCCAACAAACTCCAGAATCCTTCTTTCTCATCCATCTCACACCCAACCAGCGGGGCATATGCGCTAGCAACATTCAGCACCACACCTTCAATTTCTAACTTTCATACTCATGTCCGGCACTCTTTTCACTTCCAGAACACTCCTAACATACTCTTCCTTCACAACAACACCTACCCCATTTCTCCTCTCATCCACAATGATAGAACAATTGGAAACCTCCTCCAATACATCTGGCCTTACTTCCCTTCTCCCGCATGCACAATATATCAACCTTCATTCTCTCTATCTTATCAGTAAGCTGTCTAACTTTACCTGTCAAGTCCCCACGCTAACTTCTACTCTCCTACTCTTCTTCCTCTTCTCCTGCCTTCCCACTGTTCTTCTTCTTCAGCCAACAGTAGCACCCTGTTGGTACTGGTGGGGCAGATGGTGGCCTAGTGGTTAAGGCGTTTGCCCTGCGGTCAGGAAGTCGTGGGTTCCATTCCCCAGACTGCTAGTGGCACCTCTGAGGTACCCTGAGCAAGGTACCGTCCGCACACACTGCTCCCCGGGCGCCGTGTTCCTGGCTGCCCCCTGCTTCACTTGGTGAATGGGTTAAATGCAGAGGAAG
>JBBJLS010090819.1:0-22213 GCA_037577275.1 Bryconaethiops microstoma | reverse complement strand
TATATACATATACATACATATGTCATTTAATGTACTGTCTGTGTTTTATATTTTATTACTCAACCCAACCTCCCAAATGAAGGATCTGTAAAGTACAGGATTAACTCTAATCAGTATAAAGTGCACACACTTAATATTAATAATAATATTATCGAAATAAAGCTTTAATACAAGGTAAAAATCTATTTAGCCTTAGAAAGTAAAACCTTTACATTAAAAACATGTTTAACAAAACCACATGTGCCATAACTATTGGCACATTTTTCATTTAATTTCATTTAATACATTGTGTAACCTCCCTTTGCCAAAACAACAGCACTGAGATTTCTCCTCTGGTGGCCTAGTGGTCAGGGACTTGTTCCAGCAATCAGAATGTTGCAGGTTTGAATCCCAGGCCTACTAGTGGCACCATTGAGGTTCCCTTGAGCATGGTACGGTCCCCACACACTGCTCTCCGGGCGCTGTGGTCCTGGCTGCCCGCGGCTTTGCTTGGTAAATGCGTTAAATGCAGAGGAAGAATTTCACACTGTTCACACTGTGGCTTTGGTGTTTCCATGTATAACAAATGTACACTTGGACTGTACCAGTGATGTGCAACAGTATAATGTACAAGTTTATGAGATTGGAGTGAGCAAACAGATCTCATCTCTATACAGAACTTCTCAGGTGTCTCTTCATTTTTAGACTGAAGACAGCCTGAAATGAATCGGAGTGAATGGAAAATTTCTCTCAAATAGTGCTTTTTTTCCTCAGAAGGTTCTGGTGGAACAAATTGTGGGAACCTGGACGAGTGTTGCTTTGGTTTCATTCCGTACTATTATTAAGAAACGTTAAAAAATTGGAGGAATTTCCTCTGAACATTTTAAATGTCTTCAACTGTTTTGAAGTCATTTTAATCTGTGAGCTTTAACTGAGTTTGCACTTTATTCACTGTAAAGCTGAAAGAAGAGCCTGGGAAACTACCTAACCTCTTTTCATCCTCCTCCTTTCAGTTTGAAAATGTGCATGAAAAATCCAATCTGGATGGAAAAAAGCCAGTTACCTTTTTTTGCTTGTTTGTTTTGGATTAAGTTATTAAGGTCAATTTACCAAAAAAGGAGAAATGTGAACAAGTCGGTCAGAGTATTTGCTCTCAAATGCACAAATACTATGTAAGAATTAGGAATGGCTTGTTTATTTAATTTCAAAATTCACTAAATGTCTACAGTGTAGATTGAAGTATTTCAAAACCAGACACTAAAGCCTATTTAAAGCTCTGTATGCAACATTTGTTTACATGAGTGTTTATAGATGTTTCATTCAACATGCCAAGAACTTTGAAAACAATATGTATTAATGATACTATGGTGTACTGTAATTTCTATTTAACAGTAAATCATTGTTGTGAATAAACAGTAAACTGTCTGCTTTGAGATTTGATTTTTGTTTATTTCTTTGTCTGTTTTACAGCGTCCTAATGATTCTTTGAAGCATGTGGAAAGTTTCAGCATTGTGGTGCGGCCTTTGTAGCTGCAATATAATTTGTAACATTATACAGCAAGATTTAACACATTTTCACAACTGTAAAGCTCACAAAACTTGGAGCGCATATGAAAACCGATGCCAGAAAATTCAAAATCCACCAGTTAAATAGAAATTCCAACACTGAAAAGATTTACAACATGCTACAAATTTACAACATATTTACAAATACTCAATAACAGTTGAAGCAAATATCTCATTCTCTTCAAATCATTTTAAGACTCTGTTTGGAGGCATAATCTAGAACCAGACTATTCTGGTTTCTGTTCAGAATTAGGTATAACCTCTAGAATCACACCTGCTTTTTATTGGTTTTACTGCACATGATGTGGTCAGTGGCTTCCAAGTTGTGTTACCAGAAAGACCCACCATGGTCAAGTCAAAAGTGTTCTTGTGAGATATTCTAGAAAATTTCTCTTGTGCAATAATAAATAACACCCTGACAGTAAAGTCTGCTTTATGTCACTGAGGTGTTTATCATCAGGAGGTGCCGGCTAACATCAGATCATGGAAGGGATGGACGGTGCATGTCAAGTGTTCTGCAGGAGACTTCCCAGATGTGATCCAGAGAACATGGCTGAAGAAACAACAGACCTGATCCAACACATTTGCTCCAGTACAGCTACTCCAACACACCTGAACCAATAATCCTGATCCAACATTCCAAAACCAAGAAAAGAAGTCACGTCACTCAGATTCTCAGGTCCTTGAACTGGCTGCCAGATCAGTACAGAATTCATTTCAAAACATCGCTCCTTGTGTACAAGTCACTCAATGGTTTGGGCCCTAAATACATCTCTGATATGTTTGATGTATATAAACCCAGTAGGTCTCATAGACTGCCTTTGTTTAAATATCTTCACTTCCATAATATTCTTATGCTTCATATTTTCATCCTGTAAAGCACATTGAATGACCTTTGTGTTTGATAATGGGTTCTATAAATAAACTTGACTTGACGTGAACCAACATGCCTGGTCTAATACATCTGATTCAACACAGTCCGGTTCAGGTTTGGGAACCACTGGCCTCGTCAATCCTGATTTAAATCCCATCAACAATTAAAAATTAGGGTTCAACAGGAGATCTTAGAAACAGTCAACAAAAATGGATCATATGCAGAAGGTCAGTATTTAAACCCACCTCTCTTAGTGACCCCAGCATGTTGTGTATATGACAGAATATTTTGGACACAGTCTTTTTCAGAGTATCATTTGACTTTCTGATTCTGATTCTGGTACTGATTCCTGGCCTTAATAATGGACCCAGTCCTGGATCCTCCTCATGCTCTTAGGACATCTTGGAAAAAAATGAATACTGGCAACAGAAAACACTGGAGTTAAACTGAATGTAACGTTTGAGACCTTCAGCTGGTTTCACACATTTTGTTTTTAAATAATGTATGGTGTTCTGTCAAAGTTGGTCTCTGGATCTTCTCCCTTTAGGTGGCAGTAATCTACCTCCTGGTTCTCTTGGTCTGATAGAACCATGGAGAAGAAGCAGCTCAGTTTACACACGTCTTCAGCTGGAGGGAGGGAGCAGACCCGTTTCAGACCACAAATCCGGCCTGGTGGGCGTGTGGAGGTGGTCGTTCTGTATTTCCTCCATGTTCAGAGTTTCTTCCTGAGTGGACAGAAAGTTGAGCTGATGAGTTCTTGTCCATCATTTCTGGACTCTGGATTGCAGTATGGAAGCTGGAGGTCATGAGAACCTCCGAAGGACGATATCCCTGGACTCTGGACATGTCCTGCATCCAGGAGACGTTTGGAGGAAGGCACACGTAAAGACCGAGGAGGAGGAGGTTTGTACTTTTGCACGGACATTTATAAAGATCTCTGAGATGCTGTGTGCTAATATAACATTTAGATGCTTTTTATATACGTATTTTCATCTCTATCGATGATTCATTCATTTATCTTTGTATTATATTTATATACAAATAGTTTGTTCTAACTCTAAACTGTGATTGGGCAAGAAGCGTTCTACCCCAAATACCCGTATCACTCTGCTGAGCAACGGTTGCTAAGTAACAACAAGCAAGCTGTCGGCTGAGGCTGCTTGCTGGCATTTGTTTCAAATTTAACTCACAAAAACAGGAAAAAGCATCTTGGAGATCTTTGTTGAAGATTAGATTTGTTCACACATTTAAAAATCTGCAATTTAATCTAATGTTTTGGTTTCATTTCATAACAGGATCCCCATGTTTCGCCGTCCCTTCATGATCTGCACGACAGAGCAGCAGAGTTTCCACACTATGGAGACGGAGAGCTGCACAGGTCCCAGGATACGAAGAGCGTGGCCTGTCTGTTAGTAGTTTTTAAAACCGAGCCAGAAGAAATAGACCCACCTGTACATACTGGTGGAGTGTCTGCACAAGAGTGTGAGGATGTGCCCAACGTGGTGCCAGCACAGGGTGATGAATATGACAGTGAGAACGAGGACCAGCACTCTCTCCATGAGCTGGAGGACGTGCCCAGTGTTGTGGTTATTAAAACAGAACCAGATCTCCAGAGAGTGAAATGTGAATTTGACCATGAGAACCAGCAGGAGGAACCCCACCTGCCTCCTCTTTGTAAAACCGATCCAGACACTGCGGAGATTCCTCACAGTGGTGGTGACCTGCAGACTAAGATACACATGTGGTCTGCTCAACACATAGAAATGCCGGAGCGGGCAGGAGGCCATGATGACTTAAATACAAGTATGTTACGTTCTTCTGTAAACTTGAGTAGTTATAAAATTCATCAGGATACAATTAAATGAACTGCTTTTGTTTAGTTACAGCGAATGAAGATAGTATGCAGATTCCAGAGACCGTAGAAAAATAGGGTGACTGCATTAAAACCCTTCTTGCAACATGACTATATTATTCAGACCACTAGGCTCTGTTGGCTCTGTCAGGCAAGCTGTTTTGTCTTATTGACTCGTAACAAACATAAGTTTTGTGCTGTGCTTTCTATTTTCTGAATTTCCCAAATGAGCTCAAGCTGGGCTGCAGATGTTCAAGCTGTTTGCAAAGAAGCTCATCATTTCGGGTTTGTCTCTGGTGTGTATAGTTCTGGCACAAAATTACACACAGATGTGTAAAAACATTATGACTAGTTGCCTAATATGCTGTTGGTCCTCTGTGGGCGTTTGAAACAGCAAAGATCCACCAAGGCATGGACTCTAGCTGCAGATCTCAAGTTTTCTGACTTGTATCGGACTTGTTCCAGCACAAATGTTTTAGATTGAGATCTGGGGAGTTTGAAGGAAACCGTGTCAAGTCCCTCAAATGCTTTCTAAATGATGTGTGGAGCTTGAAGAGCCAACTGCCATCAGGAAATACCTTTCTCACAAACAAATGTATCATTCATTTGTTTATTTGCAAATGCAGTAAAATGGAAATTCTTGTCAAACCCCAATTTCTTTATGTTGGTAGTAATTTCATGTTCTTAATTTCAGATGATGCCTGTCAGCTGTCCTCGGGTAGTGGGAAAAAGATACATAAAGAAGAAAAATGTGGGAAACGTGCCTCTGCATCCTGTCGCTTGAACAAGCACAAGGATGATTACAGCAGTCTAAAGTTTTATTCCTGTTCTGAATGTGGAAGTACCTTTTCTAAATCATCGGCCTTATATAGTCACATGAAAATACACACTGGTAAGAAGCTGTACCAGTGCTCTTGGTGTGATAAATCCTTCACTCAGTCCAGATCTTTTAAAATTCACGAGAGAACACATACTGGAGAAAAGCCCTACCAGTGCAGTCAGTGTGGTAAGACCTTCACGCGGACAGATGCCCTTCAGATCCATCGGAGATCTCACACTGGAGAGAAGCCTTACCTGTGCTCTCAGTGTGGCAAGAGTTTTGCCAGGTTGGACGTCTATCAGAACCACCAGAGAATACATACCGGAGAGAAGCCGTACCAGTGCTCTCAGTGTGCCAAGACTTTTACACGGTTGGATGTGTATCAGAACCACCAGAGGATCCACACTGGAGAGAGGCCTTACCAGTGCTCCATCTGTGGGAGACGGCTATTGTACTTGTCCAGCCTCAGAAACCATGAGAGGACACATACGAAAGAAAGGCCATACCAGTGCTGTTTGTGTGATAAGGCCTTCATCCAGTCAGGACAACTTACCAAGCACCTGAAAACCCATACAAGGGAGAAGCTTTAAAAGAGGGTTTCTCCATAAACCTAAAGATGAATGTGTCATTTGTGATTGTGTGCAATATTCTGTTGCTCAGAATTAACCTGATCAATTAGTCAGAACTTACAATCATACATACTTACGTATATTTTCATTAACCAATTTTCCCAATAAAGCACCCAGCATGTAGTAAGCAGTCAATGGCCAATAATTTTTTCAACGGGGAATGTTTTTGTTTACCATGATGTTTGACAGTTTTCGCACTGTCGCAGTGTATTTTTCGCATAGAGACAACCAGCTTATACCCGAGTGCAAGACATTTCAAGATTTTAGTGCTTTTTAGTGCTCATTTAAATACTTTTCATAGAGATGGTGTTTGAAGACAGCAAGTGACTCTTCTGATGTGACAGCCAGTGGAAACTTGTTCCATCGCTTTGTTGAAAAACAGAGAGGTTTTAATGTTTGTTTTCCACGTGCCTTGAAGGGTCAAACAAAACCACAGTTTTGAGGCCTCTAGGTATTGACCTGGTCCATTTTTTGGCTTTGTAGGCAAGCATAAGAGTTTTGAATCTGATGTGGGAAGCCACAGAAAGCCAATGAAGGGAATGTGGCAGCGGAGTGACATGAGTGATCTAAGGAAGGTTTAAGAGCAGCTGTGATGCTGCAGTCTAGGTGAGTCAAAATGGCTTGATGGTCCACAGGAAGACAAGCCAGGAGCAAGTCTCTGTTGTCAAGCTTTGACAAGAAACTGAACAAGTATGTGGTTGGCCTTCATAGGAAGATAGGGTGACGTGGATCTTGTAGAGGGGAAATGGGCATGACTGAATCAGGCTTGCAGCATGAGCCAGGAATCATAACTGGTCTTTCAAAATTACATGCACCTACAGATAGAATGACCTAGGAGTTCTCCAATTATATGTTAAGATCATTGTCAAGAACCATAGTTCCAGGGATAAGCAGCAGCTCATCTTGTAACAATGCAGCTTCAGGTGGTGGGCCACCATCCATCATGGGCTTCCTCAGGATTGAGAGAAAAGGAAAGGCCAAAGAGCTTAATGATGATGCTTCCAGTTTCTCTCTGTGAAAACGGACCATGCAGCTGTTACTTCAGTTGATCTGGATAGAAGAGATTAGTAAAAGAGAATCTGAATATAATTTTTCCACCTTCTCTGAGCTTTTTTGGTTCTGTCAGGTTACTCCACAGTTAGCTACAGTGCAGGTATATAAGGTGTTGCTGGCCAGGTGAAGAGAGGGCACAAGAGAATAATTGAAGAGAAGAGTGAAGAAAGGGTAGTTAGGATGAAGCAAGGAAGGAGGAAGCAATGGAGTTCAAGCTGTGAGAAGGAAAGGAAGCGATTTTTTGAGAAGTGGAATGGAGTTGCTGTGATATATATCAATGTTTTTGGTCTACTGAAGATCAGGTCCTCAATGTTGCCTGCTCTTTGCTTTGAAAGAGCCTGGTGGAGGTTGAGGTCAAAAGATGGTAATAGCTAGAGGACACAGGCTGGTGAAGAGAATGGTATATCTAGCTCATCAGTGGAGTTCCCCAGAGGACAATGAAGGTTTTAAATGACAATAAAACGGGGTTTAGCATGGAAGGATGCAGTAACAACATTGTACTCAAAAGAGGAAACTGAAAGACGTGAGAATGAGGGTGGAGTGAAATGCAGAAGCAAACCTGTCTACATCATAGAGAATGGGAGACGGTAAAGGCAGAGGACACGGCGGCTAAAGTCCCTTGAGTTTCTAGGAGTAATTCAAGACTATCACGGTCAGTGGGTTCAATATAATGGCACAGAGCACATTAGCCCACCTGTGAAACATGTATGAATGGTTGCTTATAATGATTTTTAGTGAAATTTGAAACTAAAAGATCCACAAACCCAAGAACATGTACAGTAATAAAAGGTTCAATTCAGAAAATAGATTATTTACAATATCTGTTTATTTGCTGAATTGACCATATTGGTCTGTGAACAAAAGGCAAAACATGTTCCATGAAAAAATAATGGCACATTGCTTTATTTATTCCTGCAAATAACTAGAAACTGTGAACTAAACTTATATATATATGCTTAAGGTGGGTCTCTGAAGAGGACACTTACTTTCTCTTAGCTAACAACAAAACATGCAATTTGAGTCGGGTGTCCAAACTTTTGCAGAAGAAAAAATATGTTAATCACTTTATATGCAGTGGCAAGATTTTCATGGTTTTCTGCATTAATGTGTCATTAAATGTGATATGATCTTCATCTAAGTTAAGGGTATTGACAAATACACTCACTGGCCACTTTATTAGGTTCAGGGTAGTACTGGGTTGGACCCCCTTTTTCCTTCAGAACTGACGTAATTCTTCATGGCATAGATTCAACAAGGTGTTGGAAACGTCCCTCAGAGATTTTGGTCCATATTGACATGATAGCATCACACAGTTGCTGCAGATTTGTCGGCCGTACATCCATGTTGCGAATCTCCAGTTCCACCACATCCCAAAGGTGCTCCATTGGGTTGAGATCTGGTGACTGTGGAGGCTGTTGGAGTACACTAGCCTCACTGTCATGTTCAAGAAACCAGTATGAGATGATTTGAGCTTTGTGACATGGTCCATTATCCTGCTGGAAGTGGCTGCCAGAAGATGGGTACACTGGTCATAAAGGAATGGACATGGTCAGCAACAATACTCAGGCTAGGCTGTGGTGTTTAAACTTATTTTGTACCCTTTTGGTACAAAGGGGCCCAAAGTGTGCCATGAAAACATTTCATTACACCATCACCAGCAGCTTGAACCATTGGCAGGATGGATCCATGCTTCCATGTTTATGCCAAATCATGACCCTGAAATCGAAACTCATCAGACCAGGCAACGTTTTTCCAATCTTGTATTGTCCAATTTTGGTGAGCCTGTGCAGACTGTAGCCTCAGTTTCCTGTTCTTAGCTGACAGGAGTGTACTTGGTGGGTCTTCTGCTTCAAGGTTCGATGTGTTGTGCAGTCAGAGATGGTTTTCTGCATATCTTGGTTGTAATGAGTGGTTATTTGAGCTACTATTGCTTTTCTATCATCTCAAACCAGTCTGCTCATTCTCCTCTGACCTCTGACATCAGCAAGGCATTTTCATCCACACAAGACCCGCTCACTGGATATTTTCTCTTTTTCAGACCATTCTCTGTAAACCCTGGAGTTGGTTGTGCGTGAAACTCCCAGTAGATCAGCAGTTTCTGAAATACTCAGACCAGCCTTTCTGGCACCAACAGCCACGCCACATTTAAAGTCACTTAAATCCCCTTTCTTCTCCATTCTGATGTGCGGTTAGAACTTCAGCTACTTGTCTTCACCATGTCTAGATGCCTAAATGCATTGAGTTGCTGCCATGTGATTGACTGATTAGCTATTTGTGTTAGCAAGCAATTGAACAGGTGTAACTAATAAAGTGGCCGGTGAGTGTATAATGGGCCTGAAATAATAACACAAAAATTCTGATCGTTATTGAGTACAACCAAACTCATAGTGCTAGTGAGAAAAAGTATGTGAACCCTTGGAATTAAAAACTGGTTGACACCCCTTGGCGGCGATAACCTCATCCAGGTGCTTCCTGTAGCTGTGGATCAGACCTTTACATTGTTCATAAGGAATTTTAGCCCATTCATCCTGGCAGAACTGCTTTAGCCCTGTCATATTCTTTGGATGTCTCATGTGTATGGCTCTCTTCAAGTCATTCCATAGCGTCTCTGTTGGGCTGAGGTCTGGGCTCTGACTTGACCACTCCAAAAGACGGATTTTGTTTTTCTGAAGCCTTTCTGTTTTGGGGGACTGTCCTGTTGCATCACCTTCGATTTCTACAATATTTCAGCTGAGGTACAGACATTTTTTGATACGCTTGGGAATTCATCGTCCCCTCAATGATTGCAAGCTGGCCAGACCCTGATGCAGCATGATGTTTTCTCAACCATACTTTACAGGTGGGATGATGTTTTCCTGGTGATTATGCAGTGCCCAAATAGTTTAGTCTTGCCAATTTTGCCAATATCGCTGTGGAGTGTCACCATGCAAATTTCACGCATGCTTTTTTTTTTTTTTAACTTATTGAGTAACAGCTTAGAATGGAGCACTGATAGCCGCCTCTATGTTTGTATTCAGTCTGGCTTCGACTGAAGTCTCCATCAAGCTACAGTTCAGTCACACTCCAGTCACACTCTTCACATCGCTTCCTTTGGTTTTCATACCAATAACAAAACAAAAAAAATGAATTTTTGGTGTAAGGGAAGTTACAACTGATGTCTAAATGGTGAAATCAAAAACAACAGAATATTCTCCAAACGGAGCAATAATGGAGTAAGCGTATATCTTTATTAAAAACTTTATTGATCAAGAATAATTGATTTCAATCTATGAAATGTTAGGTACAACAAAACTATTCTGTACATAAGGGTCTGTTATTCAGGATACATATTTGAATACATGTTGACCGAAAACACCAAATAAACATATAGCCATAAAAATACAAAACATTTTGATAGAAGTATTTTGGTTCTGTAGATTATTTTGGGAAAATAATTGCAATTTTTCTAACCAATATTGCACTTTTAATTGGCCAATCCTTGGCCAACTGTCCAAGAATCTAAGACCAATGTATTAAAACTGACATTAATAAATAAGCTAATAATCCATGTATAAATGCAATTCTTAATAAATATTTATGCACTAACTGACATTTGGGGCAAATCCGCCGCTGTCCAAGCTTACTTCTTATATACAGTAAACCCCCGTGAATTTGTGGTTCAGAGCTAATAATTGTTCGTAGAAACCCCCACAAATTTGAAGAAACCATGGAGATCCTCCACTTTTTTGGTTTTATGTGGCAAGCATTTTAGTTTAATTTTTCAAGCATTTTAGTGCTAAATTATTAAGAAAAATATAATTTACTAATTTTGTAACAAAATATTAATGTGAATTCAGCTACATTTCCATATAAAATATAACTATACATTTTTTGGTACTGTGCAGAGAACACAAAGAAAGCGCGTCTTGGTGAAATACGGCTGTACTCAGATGCAGGAGGTTTGAAAGTAGCCAATCCAAGAACGCTATTTATTTCTTCTTGCTGCTGTTTGGCTGCACATTGACAGCACATACCAAAGAAAACGTGCGTGCACGATAATGTCAAAAAAATCGATTCTCAGTTACTAAATTTTAGTATTGAGTTCGATATCAATTAGCACTGGTACTGATACTTAAATGTCAGTTTTGCATCTGCCGGTTCACGGAAATCGCCGGCAGATTACAACAATTTTCAACAGGCATTGCCGCGGGCAGCCCCTCCACCGACTACCTGGAGGACCCAATGTTTACATGACAGCCCGCTCAGGACTCATTTAAAGGTGTGTTTGCCACTTTGTTTTGCTCCGTAGAGTGCCAGGGGGCGCTTTGGGGGGGAGCGATGCTCTCCCACTGCCTCTCTACGGAGGAAAAAAAGTGCCACGCACCTTTAAATGTGAAATTTTACACGGACCCTCAACTCCCCCAGACCTATCGAACGTGGATGGTGGTGAAGCTCTCCTCCCCACAGAACCGTGGGCACGGACTTTCCGAGCCGCGTCGCTCCGTGGGGCGAGCACCTAGCATGCCAAACTTGACATCCCGGTAGATCTCCGTAAGACCTTTCCAACGAGCCCTCGTTTGCCCCCCTAGCCCACGGGGGTCCGGAGTTATTAGCCCAAAACCTTCCCCCATTGTTCTCTACTGAGACAGCAGTTCAGTGTAAACTGTTCAGTACGGAATTAAGTTTAAAATGAAATTAAGGTGTTTTGGGAGCATATTTCGGGGCATACTTAGGACTTGCATTATAAAAATAAGCAATAAGTTGTTTTTTTACCACATCACAAACTGGTGGTTTTCACTATTCGCAGGTGCTCTTGGAACGTAAACCCACGAATGTCGAGGGTTTACTACATTCTTATTTTTACGTTTCACTCCCTGGGACCAAATTTCCCCCATCTCATCCCACTTCAACCTCGACTCCAACACCCATCTCTCAGTTAGTCAAACAGGAGGTTTGCTCAATGCTTTCCTTTTACTGTGTTTCACATTTTGTAACATATTACAGGTGTGTGTAGACGAAGGCAAACTTGGGTATGTCATCTGAAAAGTGGGGTAACTGACGAGTGCACTTCAGCTTCTGCTATGTAGAAACAAGCACCAGCCCTCTAGTTCCTCATTTATATATAATTTCCCTGTAGATAAGAGACTTACCCCTGTTTATCATCACATAAACTTTTACACTCATTTACACACGTGTACGTAGAGTTACACCAAAAATTAAGTTTTATTACACAGAATTTGACTAAGAGAGTTGTCAGACTGGAAACACCAGTTAATAAGGGATGTAGTGATCACCATTGGAACTTGTTTTCAGTATTAGTAATGACTAATGAGCTGTGTCCAGCTTCACTCTTTTAGATTCACTGATTGATGAAGATTCACAAAAATGGGAAGATTACAAGGACTGTTACTAGAAGGTCCTGGTCCTGTACAAGGAACTGATTTCTTCTATAACGGGTTCTTCTGTATTCATGAATAATAATGAACTGTTAACACCTTCCTGGCCTTCGCATGGCTGTACTGATTCCATTCTGGAGAGAAAAAAAGACTCTAAAACAGTGATTCCCAGCCCTGGTCCTGATACTCACCTTTCCCCTGCACTTTAGCACAGGAAAGGCTTATTAATTCAATGTCATTTGGATTACGTGTGCTGGGAAAAGGGCTGAACTACTTGGGGACAACCTCATTTTTACATATCTGATTTTTCTGACCAATACTCTGAGCACAGTGTAAATTGCGATTATTTTGTATAAACTGCCATCCCAGTCTGAAAACGTTTGAAGTTATGCACTTGTGAAATTCTAAAAAAAAATTAATTAAATTTTCAAACTTAACATTTGTACACAGGCTACATTCTGCCATCTGCGTGTGCATCCTTGTTTTCATGAGCTATCTGCCCCTAGAAACTCCAAGAAAGCAAGTGAGAATGCTAGCAAGGCGAACAGTGCTGTAACAATGATAAATCTTAATCCATGCCTGAAATCGCCATGTTGGGTCCTTGCATTTGAGGAAAGTATACCTGGAAAGTCTGTGAAAAGTCCTTGAATTTCATTTTTTTAAAGTTGTGGGAACCCTGAAACGCAGTTATGAACAATTGATAGTTAAAGGTTATTTTTGTGATTTGAAATTTTGCGATTATTCTTATATTTGGGAGCAGGGAAAACACAAAAATTTGCATGTGCCTCAGGTTAGACACATTCAAAAAACATTGTGTATAGAAGGGTAAATTAAGTCATGGGTCCCTACCAACCCGAGATCTCCATATAAAAGGAAAATAGTGGCTCTAGCTCCATAAAAGTTCCATACAAAGTTCAAAATCTGCAGAAAATTAATTGATTTAAATGTCCCATTGAGACTACCTTTTCATTTTCTTTAAAACACCTCTTCACCTATGAAGACGTGGGGAAATGCTTGTGTTTTCTCTGATGGCAAAGAAGAGTAGACGAAGCGCTGTACCTCTTCCCACAGACGGTACAGTGGTAAGGCTTCTCGCCAGTGTGCATCCTCAGGTGGCTCGTTAGGTTTGCTAACTGAATGAAAGTCCTGTCACAGTGAGAGCATCGATACGGCCTTTCATCCGTATGTATCCTCTGATGATTTCTAAGATTTGAAAGGTCTAAAAACTGATTCCCACAGTAGGAACATTGATATGGTCGCTCCCCTGTATGTGTCCTTTGATGGATCTGAAAGACGCTCATTCGCGTGAAATTCTTTGAGCAGTGAGAACACTGATACGGCTTCTCTCCGGTATGGATTCTCTCGTGGTTCTGCAGGATATCTAAGCGTGTGAAGGTCTTTGGACAGTGAGAGCACTTGTATGGCTTCTCCCCGGTATGGCTCCTCTGGTGGATCTGTAGGCTATCTACGCGCCTGAATGTCTTTCCACAGTCCGAGCACTGGTAAGGCTTTTCTCCGGTATGAATTCTCAGGTGGCTTTTAAATGAATTTGACTGAATGAAAGTCTTGTTGCACTGAGAACACCGAAAAGGCCTCTCGCCGGTGTGTATTCTCATGTGTCTGTAAAAGGAGGACGATTTCGAAAAGGTCTTTCCACACTCAGAGCAGGAATAAGATTTCAGCCCTTTCTGTTCGCCCTCAGACGTCTGGCTGCTCTCACCTGAAATGGCAAACAATTGTAAATACAATCATTAAAAACAATGACAGAAGCATTTTTGCTCTTAGCAATTTGAACTGTTAGTAACTGGTGTATAAATGTCTTTAATAAATGCAGTCCCTGTATTTTGGTACAGTGAGTCAAAGGACTCAGCAGTAGTAAAGTTTGCTTGTAGAGATTCTTCCCTGCAGCACCAGTGTCTGATTGAGCCATGATCTGTGACCTCTCCATGCAATACTGAAATCTGATAAGGAAACAGGCCAAGGCACTCTTTCTCATAGCAGTAAAGCGTGACTGGGCTGCAATCCGAAAGATTTATCCCTGTAGTAGCAGTCTGGCTAAACACCAAGCTAAGAGATTGTTTCCCATATTAGAACAGTCTGACTGGGTTGAAAGCCAAGCGACTCTTCTCTACAGTAGCAGAATTTGAGTAGCAAGCCAGGACATTGTTCCCTGTAGTAGTGATGCTAGATTGGGCCACAAGGAAAGAGACTCTTCCCTGCAGAAACAGGTTTTGACTGGGTGGCAAGCCAGGACATTGTTCCCTGCAATAGTAGCGTTTAACTGTGCCAGAAGTCTCTTGCGACTCTTCCCTGGAGGAGCAGAATTCATCGCAGTAGCGGAGTTCGACTGGCCATGAGGCCAAAGACTCTTCCCTGCCATACTTGTCTTCAATACTTGGTACTTGGAAGGACTTTCTTCAGTATAAAATCTGAAAAGCATCTCACCAGTATGTATTCTCATGTGTCTGTACAAGGATGATGTTTTAGAGAAAGCCTTTCCGCACTCAGAACAGGAAAAAGACTTCGGTTCTTGGTGTTCTCCCCCACATGGCTTGCTGCTCTCACCTGAATTGGCAAACAGTAGAAATTACCACCTACAAAGAGTTTTACAGTTGTACTTTAATAGTATTTCACAAGTGCAACTTACCTGAAGTACTTAAAACTTCATTTTCCTCAAGTGAAGAAGACTTTAGTTTCTTGTGTTTTTTTCCAGACGGCTGCACTGCAAAAAAAAAACAAAAACCAAACTTATTTCAGTGCAAAAAAACCCCCCAAATTTTAAATAAGGACACATTTGAGATTTTTTTTATTTTTTAAAAAGCACAAAGAGTAGAGTTTTTTTCTGATTATTGAATACATAGTTCTGATGTTAAATCAGGGCTATTTTACATGTTTCAAGATGACTCCTCTGACCCCATCCCACTGATTATACTAAGTGAAAAATGAGCTAATGGGGTTAACACCATTTACTGAGTAAAATCTTAAATCCTTGAAATAGGCAATAATATGTAGTTCTTCTCCTTAGACATCGTGATACTAGTAAAAAATGTGAATACAGCATGTTGAACATGAAAACCATCAAGATTGTGTTTCTGTTCAACAATCCTTATGGAACTGTCATGCACATGAGTCATGTAAGAGGACTCAGAAGTGAACGCATCATGGTATATAAGCCAAGTTCAAGGTGGTGGCCATTGCTCAGTCCTCACCTCACCCCGTACTAGTTCATCTCTTCAGGACCTTCAGAATCTCTACTCTAGCCAGAGAGCGCTCTCAGAGCAAAGTCCGTGGCCTACCGACTTTTTCGTACCACTCCACGACTGGGTTTATCCTCCACGCTACACTGGGCGAACTGTTGGTCTTTCATCTTGGCAAGAACCAGATATTGTGGCTTATTTCTAAAAGACCTACTCAATAAATGTTTCTCAAGCCACTGGCAGATTCTTCTGCTTAATATAAGCCTTAATCCATTTTCTCAAGACCATTAAACTCAGTGTAAACACAATGTTTGTTATTTAACGGCATTTGATTCCAACTTTTAAAACAGGAGTATTTAACCTGTTTGGCTGTATTGTACCAGTGCAAGTTACTCACCTAAAGTATTGAAATCCTCAGAATTTTCTTCTTTTCCGTAGTTTCGCTGTGGTTCTTCGTCTCTGTGAGAAGAGCAAGGTACTTCTACTGAGTTTGGTTCAGTTTTACAGACAGTTGGCCGAGTGGAAACCTCTTCCAGCTCACAAAGGATGTGGTCGTCACTGGAACTCAGTTCTTGTTCATCAGGTTCCACTTTAATAACAACTAATGAACTGCGTACATCCTCCTCCATTTTGTGATGGTTTTCCCATTTCTCTTTAGGGAAGGACAGAGATTCATAAATAGGAGACAGACTGGACTCAGACTGCTGCAGGACATGCTGGTCGTCACCACAGTGTATAAAGGAGCTGATTTCTTCTGGATGGCCCTTTTCTGTTTTAATAACTACTGACAGACTGTTCACACACTCCTGGTCCCCATCACTAACTTCTTGGTGTTGTATCGGTTCCAGTTTATGGACAAGAAGTGGCTTTATGTCCTGAAATTCCTGTGATAAAACATGAAAAATCAACACTTATTAAAACGTTACACTCCGTTTCCCCATCAGGTTTTCCAGGCAGTTGTGCTGAAGCTCTGCTACAGGGCTGCGTGGAGGAGTTGGACGCTCTACTGCAGCATGAAGCTCTGAGCACGTCTGGTCTGTAAAACCCAGATTTGATATGCAAAGTCCTTGAGCTTTGTTGCCCCCCTCTGACACAACTGAAAACTGTCCCAGGTTTTAAATACTTACAATCGTACTTTAAAATAATTATCAATCATTTCAATTGCTATTCCGATTGTAGCAATATTCATTTACCTACTGTCATATTGCCCAGCCCTAACTGGACTATTCAAGAACCTTTAGACTCTGAAAAAAGAGGTGTTGAGACTCTTCAGGCCTCCGGTTCCATTCACCAGAACTGTGAACCATTCACATTATGAAAAATTTGAGGAAATTTGAAGTGTCTACAGACAATAATCATAAAATTGTTTAGTCTGGACTACACAATACATTGTTTCGGACATTATATTTGAGTATCTGATATGTTTGTATGTCTGTATTTCTTCTGTTTAGTAATTAAGATTGTTAAAACTTAGAGAGGGGGGGTTGGGGTTGGGGGGTTGGGGGGAGATGATAATGGTTATAAAGCCATAATGCAGGGATCATCAACTACATTTGTCCATGGGAAAGAGTTTTTCTCAGCAGACACTGTGAGGGCCAGATGCTCTCCTAAAACAAAATACAATTAATACTGTATCTTAAGTCATATATTACATATAGTAAAATAGTAATATATTTGATATAATAATTTTCCTTCCAAATTTCTGTTATTTTTTTAGCCTTTTAGCTTTAACTTATATACACACACATCAGTTATAACTCGGTACAGCTGAAAGTCATTTCCATGCGCGCGCTGCACTTAGTGAAGCCGGAAGTGCGGCGAAATGACCGGCGGATTACTGACAGATTGAAGGCTTGTTTCATTTGATTTAGGAAAAAAACAGATGTTGGAACATTTTCCCTCCTCACAAGGCTATTCCTGATTCAGTAATATCAGAGACGTTTTAATATAAGGAGAACCCCCACTCTCAGAACACTTCCACGGGCGAGTGCAGAATTTTGCCATCTAGCTCCATAGACGTCTATTCATTTTCCATCGGGGGGCCGGATGGAAAGCTCTGGCGGGACAGATGTGACCCGCGGGCCACCAGTTGACGATCACTGCTGTAATGGTTCCGACGCCCATGCTCTGGACTCTGAGGGTTCCTTGTTTTTCTATATCAAACTAGATCAAACGTAAATGCCCTGCAGTGGCAAATAATGTTGGTTTTATATTTGATTTGATTACATTAATGATGCATTATAATAATGCATTATTATTAAAAATAATAATGCGATTAATCACAGAAAATTAAAAAATGATAATCGTTGCCCAGCATTTGTATAAACACAAAGTTTTCAGACCCCTTCAAGTTCTCCTCATTTTGTTAAGACTCATGCTAAAATGTATTAATTTCTATTTTCTATAATCGGTCTACACACAATACTCCACAACGACAAAGCAAAAACAGTGTTCTGGTCATTTTTAAAAATAAAAAATTTAAATATCTCATTCACATTCAGTATTTGGTTACAGCACCTTTGGCAGCAATAACAGCCTCAAATCTTTTTGGGAACGACCCTGCAAGCTTGACGCACCTTTCTGTTGGAATTTTCTACTATTCTTCTTATCAGAATCTTCCAGAAATGCTCTGTTGGGTTCAAGTCTGGACTCCCAGTCCAGGACTTTTACAGAGTTCTCCATTCCTTTATTTTCTTGGTGTGTGCTTTGGATTGTTTTCCTGCTGGAATGTGAACCTTCGCCCCAGCAAACTCTGGAAAAGGTGTTCCCTAAAGAGTGCTGTTTATTTTTCTGCATCCCTCTATGTTGATTAGTCTCACTTCTCTGGACCTTATGGCTTAGTTTTCACTGTGACGCACCCCATCAACTGTGGGACTTTATATAGGCAGGTGTGTGCCTTCCTTAATTATGTCTAATGAATTCAATTTGGCACAGGTGGAGTCCAATTAAGTTGGAGAAGCTTCTCAAAGACCACTGAAAGAAGTCAAATGCACCAGAGTGTAAAGGGTATGTTAAAGGGTAAGTATGGTAACAAAGACATGTTTAATTCTCTGGGATTCTAGCAAACCACACCAAAAGGCTGTATCTCCAAATGGAGAAAACTTGGATCTGTGGTCAGTCTTCCCAGAAGTGGTTGGCCTACTGAAATTCCTCTGAAATAACAGCAATGACTCATCTTGGAAGTCACACCAGGACTCACATGAACATCTGCAGAACTGCAGGCCTCCCTTACCTCACATAAGGGTAGCATTCATGATGTCACCATTGGAGACAAAGCAAATATGGTGCCCATGGAAGAGCTAAACACTGCTGATCAAGAGGGAAAGGCTCATTTTGCATCTAGCATAAGAAAAAGCACCCCAAGCCATTCAATCCACATGTTATGTGGATTGAAGAGTCAAAAGATGCTGCTCAGCCTGGGCGACTCAACAGAACTTCTGCTTTCTACCAGAAAACCCTTCAGGAGAGTGTCTGCTTAACAGTCAGTGATCTGAAGCTCAAGAGAAACTGTGTTATGCAGCACGACCACCACCGAGTGGCTTAAAGGAAACAAAACTGTGGTTTTGGAGTGGCTGAGTCAGAGTCCTGACGAAGTCCCTGCTTTGGCAGGAACTAAAATGAGCAGTTTGTGCTCAAAAACAATTTAATATGACTGAATAAAGCCATTTTAAAAATAAGAGTGTGCCAAAATTCCTTCGGGGGCGATGTGGAAGGCTGATCTGTTTCAGGGAGCTTCAGGATGCTGCTGCTGCTGCTGCTAAAATACAGTTATCCTTCAGAAAAACGTTTGTTGTCCTCATTTTGTTACATCTAAGACTCATTCTAAATGGATTAAATTCATATTTGCTATAATCAGCCTACACACAATTCCCTGAAATGTTTTGTTAATTTATTAAAAATAAAATAACTGTGTCACACAGAATTCATTAGAAGTAATGTCCCACAGTCGATTGCGTATGTCACAGTGAAAACTAAGCCATGAGGTCCAGAGTACTGTCAGCAAACCTGTGAGACAGGACTGTGGCAAGACACAGATCTGGGGAAGGATACAAGAAAGCTTCTGCAGCATTAAAGGTTCCCAAGAGCACTGAACCCTCCATCATTCTCAAATGGGAGAAATTTGGAACCTTCAGAGTCTTCTTAAATCTGGCCGCCCACACAAACTGAGTGATCGGGGACAAACGTCCTTGGCCTGGCAGGAAACCCATAACGCAATAGTTACTCTGAATGAGATCCAGAGATCCTTTGTGTAGATGGGAGAACCGTACAAAGGACAACCATCAGCGCAGCACTCCGCCAATCAGGCCTGTACGGTAGAGTAACCAGGCAGAAGCCATTTCTCTCTAAAAGTCACAGGACTGCCTGCTGGGAGTTTGCCAGACAGCACCTTAAGGATTCTCAGACTATGATAAGCAAAATCTCTTGGTCTGATGAAACAAAGATTGCTCTACTTGACCATAATTCCCAACATCGTGTGGAGGAAAGCAGGCACTCAGCATAACCCAATATTATTTTGATATAGCGGTCTGGGTGAATTTCTACAAAAAATTGACCTGAAATGTGATCTTCACATCCTTGTCCAGGTCACAATAGTAGACAAAGTGAGCGCGGTAAAACAAGTAACACAAATAATGATGGTTTTTATCCTTTTATTGAACTAAATGATGCAAAATGAAATATGTTAAAAGTATGTGAACTAAAAGTACGTGAACCTCAAGGCTTACCTGTTTACTGGTCAAAGACCTTCATGCAACTGAATTAAATATAACAATTTGCAGTTCTATCCTATTTAAATGTTCACAGGGCCAGAAGAGGAAAAATGCCTCACGGTGTGGAATAGAAAACAAGCAGCTACAGACCTCCTCCTCCTCCTCCTCCTTCATCAGTCTTGGTGTCTCCTCAGATGTTTCCATGGTGGTGTGGTGCATCTCCTTCAATTTGCAGCGGCCTCCATGAAAAGAGAAGATCCTCCTGCTCTGCACTGATGCTCGAGTGGTCCAGACCACTCAGAATAACAAGAAACCATTACAATCTCTTACTTTATTTGGTCATTCTGGGCGATGTATCCTCACAAATCCAAACTATCAGTGGTCAGACTGTCCAGACTGAGGTGGACAAATATGCAGAAACGAAACAAAAACACACAACTTGTTGGACAGACGGTCTCTAAAGCTCGCTGTTCGCAGTCTCCTCCTCCAGCTGATCCTTTTCACTCTCGTTAAATTAATTAATTTTTCATTAATTCTTCAACAACAAAAATCCGCGTCCAGCACCGAGAGCTTCGGTCTGTGACACGCCATCACGTCGCGCAGAAATCTCGAGTCTGTTTGGCGGAGACGCACGTCAATCAAAGAAAAGGACGATAACACAGCTTCTGATTGGCCCTCCGGAGGCCCTGACAAAGCGCTGCTTCCTGTATGGTGGGCGGTGCCATGAGCCTCTTCCAGTGTTTACCTTTCAACGCTCGATACAAAATTTGTATAATTTTTTATTAATACACATATATAAATTATGTATATAATATTATGACTACATTACATTATTATTGTTTATTACAATGCTTTTAATATAATCCATAAATAAACAAACAACAGCCACACATCACAGCAATTCTACTGTAAAATGTTAAAAACTGATTTTTTTGTCGTATTTTTTTTTATAAATAACTGTCCAGCAGTTCATTCATACTGTATGGTTCAGAAATATTTGGATGTTATTTTCAACAAAACAATTTTAAATGTCAATCATATTATCAAGAAGTGAACAAGAACGTAATTCTGTGTACTGACTGCTTGGTACTAACTGTATTAAATGGACTGATCTTTAAAACCTCTACACTGTTGGCTATTCCAGTATATACTGTATACTGTACACAGTACACAGTGTACATTTTATACTGGTACAGTATATGGTACAGTGGTGCTTGAATGTTCGTGAACCCTTTAAAATTATATTTCTGCATAATTATGACCTGAAACATCACCAGGTTTAGCGGAAACGTTTAGTTGTAGTTATTGCTGCAATAGTGGATCACACCAGATACTGAAATGAAAGATGCACATACTTTTGCCCCTGACAGATATGTCATACTGGTTCGTTTTTCTCACAACTGTCTTCATTCTGTCATCGTATTCTTGAGCAGGACACGTAGTCCTCAGTGTCTCCAGGAAGGATGTCCCTGTAACTAATGACTGTTACTATAATTATTATTAGTGGTTGTAGTATAACTGTTCTGCTTCTTCTTCTTCTTATTATTATTATTAGTAGTAGTATTAGCAGCAGTAGTAGTAGTAGTATCAGTGTTGTTATTATCATCATCATTATTATTAACTATATGGTTAATTAAATGACTGAACCAAACTTTAAGTGTTTCTACTTTCCCAGTTGGTTCAGGGGACAGACACAACAGTGGAACCTATTATTATTATTGTTACTATTATTATCACTGTCATCCTTATTGTTGCTATTATTACTGTAATATAATACAATACTGTCAGTATTATTATTAGTATGACTGTTATTGTTGTAGTATTTTATTTTTGTGTAATAAGAATAACAATAACAACAGCAACAACAATAATAATTATTGTTATTATTATTATTAATAATAATACCTCCTCCACCTCTTCCACCACCTTTCACCTCCTCCTCCCCCTTCATCACCTCTTCCTCCCCCTTCATCACCTCCTCCTCCCCCTTCATCACCTCTTCCTCCCCCTTCATCACCTCTTCCTCCCCCTTCATCACATCCTCCTCCCCCTTCATCACCTCTTCCTCCCCCTTCATCACCTCTTCCTCCCCTTCATCACCTCTTCCTCCCCCTTCATCACCTCTTCCTCCCCCTTCATCACCTCTTCCTCCCCCTTCA
>JBBJLS010090764.1:0-22220 GCA_037577275.1 Bryconaethiops microstoma | reverse complement strand
ACATACAAACACAGACATAGATTTGCAAATCATAAAAACTCTCCCAAAAAACTCTCCCAGCAGTAAAGATGGGGAGGAGTTCACCACTCTGTGAAAGTGAATTTATGAATATTGTTTGAGCGTGCACAACACAACTAAGAAATGAGGGTGGCAGTGCGACAGTTAGCCAATCAGGGTATAACTACTGATACAAAGAACAGGGGATAAAGCTTTCACTGTCCCACTTTATACTGTCACTTTTAACTATTTTAATTTAGATGATGTTTGTAACCACAATGTATGTACTGGAAACTACTGCTAGATTCACGGTTACAATAGGATTGCATCAATATAGCACCAGTATATAAACATACAAGTACTTCAGTTTCTCCTTATTATACATGTATAAATTGATAGCTACAGCATTTTTTCTTTGATCTATTTACACGTGTATAACAGGATGTATTATTTTTACAACAAGACTTTTCTGAAACAAGAGGTGTAATACTATGAGCGTACTTCCATTGCACATGCACTGAAAATGCTACTATACTGTATATATATACAGATCAATGTCACACACCTACTATAGCTCGTAGGTATGTTCCCCCAATTCTCATTCACAGTAGCCACTAAGTGACTACTGATACCTCTTACGTGTTCCAAGAGAACCCATGTATAGTGAAAAAATGCATTGTTGTGATCTGGTAAAAAACAGGCATAAAAATGTCTATTTTAGACTCATTACCCTTAAAGAAAATGTAATGGTAAACCCTTATCCGTACTGTACAGTTTACACTGAACTCCTTTAGTACTAGAATGTAAATACCGATGTTACCCCCATATAGACCGTACTGTAATTCGTGCACGCATGTCTCCTTTGGTATGCGCTGTCATTTTCTTTGGTTTAAGCTGGATAAATACAGTAATAAATTAATTTAATTTATAGTAAAAAATACAAGGCTTTAAGAAGAACAAAATGAAAAACACGAGAACACTCTAGACACTCCACGGGGGAAATTTTGGACTGCAGTGTCACAGGGCAGCAGCCAATCAGCAGCAAGGATAAATAAATAATGTTCTTGGATTGGCTACTTTCAAACCTACCGCCTCTGAGTACAGCTGACTGTGATCCTAACTCTAACCGCCGCGCCCAAACATAAACAACTCAGCACTAGGACAAGGGGCTTGGTGCACAAGGCCCGGACGTCACAGTCAGCTGTAAATCCATGATGGACTAAAACCACGAACGCTGATCCCTGTTAAAGTGGGGAGTTACTGTACATAATATACTGTATACTGTATATAGCGGGCACACACTCCTCCCGGATCACATGGACTCTTACAACCATGGTAACATCACCCAATGAAAATATACTCCTGAAAAGAGCCACCAAAAGGATTGCCTACCTTATTGAAGATATCCGTAGACTTTCAGAGGAGCTTCGGAAGAAGGAAACATTCCTTTCCAACTACTCTGAACAACTCCGTGAAAAATAAAAAATAATATCCAGCTTCTCGGATCTGGCTGCCGATAAATCAAAGAGGATTTCAACACTCACTGCAGCCATCCAAGACAGTGTCCTCTGAGATCCAGCACACTGACCCATCTCCTCCACGCCTAGCCCTCAACTATGGGCAAAGGCTACCACTAGCAGCGGTAAGAAGTGCCCCAGGGGAAATGTAGGCCTACCTCCCTTATGCCTCTCAAATCGGTATGCTGCCTTCTACATCATCGACCCTCATGATGCCCAGCCACACAAGATATCCATCGTGGACGATGACCTGGTGTCTCCGCCACCTGCAGTGAGGGATGGCCCGGCTAATCCATCAGCTGCCTGGGGTTTCCCCACTGGTTGCTGCCTGCCATATGTTGGGGATCATCTCCGGTGGAAGTGCTGCTACTGGTCCTGCTGTGGGGGACATGACGCCCGGGGTTGTTCCTCCATCTGGTCCTTACCAGACGCCGAGAGGATGCTTACCCTCTCGGGTGGAGGTGATGCTGCTGCTGCTGCTGCTGCTGTTCGGCCCAGGCACAGGGTGCCGCTGCTGCCTGATGTGGTGGACATCTCATCATCAGAGCCCAGGCCTAGCCGGCCTGTGACTGGCGGAGGAGTCATTGCCTTGAACAAGGTTGGTGACCATGCTTCTGTGCAGCCTGCCCAGCATTGGTGACCTCATCATTGGTAACAAGAAACATCAGATTTTTTAATGCTACCACCCACTGTATTCCCCGAGCCACAATCACAGACGTTCATGAAAGAATATTGCTCCCCTCACTGCATACGTCCATCAAAAGATTTATAGTTTGTGTGGGGACAAATGACATTGCCCATCATGAGTCGGAACTAACAAAATTTCAGACTCTTATGGGGTTTCTGGAGAAATGACGAAAGTCTGCTTTTATTTCAGTCCCCATTCCAACTGTGGGGCGTGGAAATGAACGTTTTAGCAGACTCCTTAGCCTCAATAACTGGCTTCAGTATACCTGCCGAGAGCATGATGTGGGTGTTATTTACAATTTTAACATGTTTTGGCACAAAGAAAATCTTTTTAAGCCAGGCAGAATTCACCCAAACCACTTGGGTTCGCGTCTACTTGCTGCTAATGTGCTGTATGCTATTTTACATGCCCCATGCTGTTTGAGAAACAACTGACTGAATACAGCATCGGAACGCCCCATTTCTGGTACCTCCCATACCAAATTGTTGTCTGTAGTAGTTCCAGTGAAAGGAACTCTGAATGCTTCAGCATACTAAGAGATTTTGGACAATTTCATGCTCCCAACTTTGTGGAAACAGTTTGGGTATGGCCCCTTTTTGTTCCAACAAGACTGTGCCCCAGTGCACAAAGCACAGTCCGTAAAGACATGGATGAGGGAGTTTGGTGTGGAAGAACTTGACTGGCTTGCACAGAGTCCTGACCTCAACCCAGTACTACTTTTGGCAATATAGTGTACTTTTCTTCTATTTTGCAATCATTCTCCATTAATTACCCAGCTCTGGTTCATTCCTCAAGAAACCTGAGCTGGATCCATCATCGCTATTCAAATACATACATATCTAAAATCTTCCTTTTCTTGCTAAAGTGATGTAAAATAAAGTAAAATGGCCCCTTATAGTCACATGTGAAAACACCACAGCACACAGTGTGAACAATGTGAAATTCTTTCTCTGTATTTAACCCAAGCGAAGCAGTGGGAAGCCACCAATGAGAGGTGCAGAGGGAACAGTGTGTGGGGATAGTATCTTTCTCAAGGGTACCTCAGTGATGACACACAGTGTTGGTATTCAAACCCACAACCATCTAATTGCAGGGGCCATACCTTAACCATTAGGCCACCAGCTGCCCCAAAATGCATTGGCCCATACAGGGATCAAACCTATGACCTTGGCGTTGTACAAACCTGAAACAGCACTGAAACAGCTCTTCTGCATGTTGTTAATGATATCCTTTGCTTCTCTTAACACTCACCTCCTCCTTGACTTAAATTCAGCATTTGACATGGTTAATCATGAGATACCCATTTCCCATCTTTCCTCTGTTGGTGTCACTGACATTTCCCTTCAGTGGTTCAGGTCATATCTTACACACAGACAGCAGTTTATCACACTAGATCCACATAGTTCCACCACCTCTCCTGTTATGCATGGTGGGCTGCTTCTCTTTCTAATCTACATCCTATCTCTTAGTCAGATTATCTGTAGTCATGGCCTTAATGAACCATTACTTAATTTGATCTCTGTATCAAGTCCCTAACCAAAAATGCTTTCTTCACTTTGTGATTGTAAAAAGCTCTATATAAATGGCACGATTATTATTATTATTTTTTAAAATTATTATTATTATAATTATTATTACCTTGCTCATGTTTGAAAAAACGAGCACTGACTGTTATTTTTTCTGCTAACTTTACAAGAGAAAAAAAAACCTCCCAGCAAAAACTGCTCCCAAAGCTCTCACTGACATTATGTTCCCCTTCAAAGAGATCATGTCACGGTTCTCCATCTCTCCTGAGTAAGGATAAGTGCTTAGGCAGACGTTCATTGCAAGAACTTTTATTAATAAACAAAGCAAAAAGCACGAGGGCCTGAAATCAAAACTCAAAACTCCAAAGACAAAGAGACAGGGGAGACTGCACAAACCCAGGCATGAATGACGGTGGACTGACAACACAGGTCGGTCCCAACGGAACTTAAATACAAAAACCCACCACCACAACACCCAATCAAAACTCAAAAACCCTTAAGTTCAACCCACACCCAGCAGTGACTCATCTACAGAAATCCTAACCCCCTCTTCACAATAAAAGTACACCCAACACAAAACTTAATATGCGGCATCTTCTAGCGGGACATGACATATCAGAGATAAAAAAAAAGATCCTCCACCTGCATAAGGAAAAAAAGCTGTTATAATAATAACAACACAGATGTTTCAAAGACTCTCGCTCAACCTGTTCTTACAAAATAGAGAAAATGTCAAATGCAGTCTATTTTTCATTTGTTGAATTTAATAGAATAACTTCAGTCATGAAAACATCATTTAAAGTTTAAACTCAAGAAGACAATTGGACAAGTACAGATGCTTTATTCATTATTTAAGCCAATAAAAAAATTAACAAAACTTTCTTGTTTTACATATTTCTATGCACCTTGAATTCAGGTCCAAAACTGGTTTCAGATCAATCTTGGTTTTGTTGTTGAATATTTTTACAAATGACTGAAAAGCTGCACCACCTACAATTCATAAGATTTATGCGTGAGTTCAATAGAGTTTGTTTACTGTGTTTGGACCAAATTTTTGCTAACTGGTTGGTTTGGTTTACTGAGGTAAATCATATTCTATTGTTTTTGCACACTTTGGCATGTTGGCCACTAGAGTACTTGAAGTAGAAAGTTAAACACTGAGGGTCGGTTTCCCGGACAGGGATTAAGCCTAGTCCTGGATTATGTAGTGCTGTGAATAGAGATTTTCCATTGAAAACGGAAAGGGTAGTCCAAGACTAGGCTTAATCCCTGTCTGGGAAACCGACCCTAAGAGTACATGGGACTCTTAACAACCACACAAAACCTGGTAGCCCAGCAAACTCTCTCCATCAGATAAACAGCACTTAAAGCTTTCATTGTTGAGAGACAGAGGAGAAAATAAAGCACCACTCTTGCATCTAGTCCGAACAAGTCCCACACACTCACAACTGGAAAAAAAAACGGACAGAAAATTGTCAGCTGTCTCCCTCAACAATACCAGTTCTCCAAAAAGAGTAATTACTGTCACTTCTGCTTCTGCTTCTGCTTCTGCTTCTGCTTTGTCAGCTTGTTGTCAGTAACAGCAAGTAATGTTGTGATCCGTAATGAATCAGTAGTTCTTATGGAAATTACCAGAGTTAGACAGTAGTTCTCTAGGAGATCTGTAAGACTCAATAATGACTGCTTAGTTAATAACTAACTGTACTAATCATTAGTTCACTGCTGCCTATTGAGGAACTAAGCAGAACTCTTAGGTATTTAATACTGATTTTAGTGTTAATCTTGCTGAGTAACTTTTTGATCTTGAAGGGGCCAATGAACCTGGGGGAGAGTTTCATTGAGTCGATGCGGAGCTTGATGTGCTGAGTGGAGAGGTAAACCCTGTCACCTACATGAAACAATCGTCTCAGAGGGTGCTGGCGTAGATGTCGGGCAGTGTAGCGAGCGTTGGTCTTGAGGATGTTCTTCCGAGTGTGGGACCACACCTGCCGGCACCGACGGACAAACTGTTGGGCAGATCAACCTCCGGTTCATGATGGTCGAACATAGGAGGTTGGAAACCATTGCATATGTCGAAAGGGCTTAGACCAGTGGCAGAGGAGGTGTGGAAGTTGTGAGAAAGTTCAGCCCAAATAAGGTAGCGAGCCCAGGAGCACTGCCTATCAGCCACAAAGCAGCGAAGGAAGAGCTCCAGCTGTTGGTTGGGCCGTACCGACTGACCATTCGTCTAGGGATGGTACCCAGACGATAGACTTGTGGTGGAATTGATCAGATGCCAGAAGGCAGCCCAGAACTTGGCCGTGAACTGGGGCCCTCTGTCTGAGACAATGTCCTTGGGGAACCCATGCAATTGGACTATGTGCTCGATTTTAGCTGAGGGGAGTCCAGAGAGAGCCTTGGAGAACCAGGTGAGTATGAAGAACTACGATGGTGAGTATGGTGTTCTTTCCCTCCAATTCCGGTAGTCCCGTGACGAAATCCAAGGAGATGTGAGTCCAGGGCCGGTGAGGACCTGGAGGAGCCGTATTGGAGGTCTTCGACCGGGCACAGGTGTCACAGGCTAAGATGAAGGCTCTAGTGTTGGCTTGATAACTAGGCCACCAAAAGGAGCAGCGGAGGAGCGGTAATGTCCAAGAGATCCCTGGGTGACCTGCCAGCGCCGAGGAGTGGGCCCACTGGAGGACCTCTTGGCGGTTGGCTGTGGGGACAAAGAGCAAGTGGGAGTATCCGGAGGGGGAGGTTCCAAGGTGTGTCCCTGATGGACTCTGTCTTCTAACCCCCACTGGAGAGGAGTTCTTGGACCCCGGGCGGTAGGAGAGATGGAAGTTAAATTGTTCAAAGAATAAGGCCCACCGGGCCTGTCTGGGGTTGAGCTGCTTTGCCATGCGAATGGCAATCAGGTTCTGGTGATCGGTCCAGACCGTGAATGGTTCACTGCTGCCCTGGAGCCAGATGGCAAACAGCTCATGGTCCCCTACCCCGTAACGCTGTTGCGTGGGACTGAATTTTCTAGAGAAGAAACTACAGGAAAGTAGCTTCTGATCTGGACCTCGCTGCGAGTGAACGGCTCCTATGCCCACATCGGAGGAGTCCACCTCGACAATGAATGATGTAGATGGATCGGGATAAAGGAGAGCTGGAGTGGTGGTGAATTGATGACAGAGTTGGGTAAAAGCTTTGATGGCCAGAGGAGTGAGGGAGAATTGTCCGGGCTGCAGTTTGGTGAGGGCCGTCAGAGGTGCTGCAGTTGCGCTGAAGCCCCAGATAAATCACCAATAGAAATTGGCGAACCCCAGAAAACATTGCAGCTGCTTAAGCGTCGTGGGTAGGGGCCAAGAACGCACAGCCTCCAACTTCTGAGGATCCATGGCCACACCCTTAGAGGAGATGACGAAGCCGAGGAATGTGGTGATGTGCTGTTGAAAGGCACATTTCCCCAACTTACAGAACAACTGATGGACCAGCAACCTCTTCAGGACCGTTCTGACGGTCATTGATAAACTGCTGGAATGCAGCCAGACTATTTCAGAGGCCAAACAGCATAACCTGGGTTTCATAATGGCCGGTGCAGGGTTATGAAGGTCGTCTTCCACTCGTCGCCCTCTCTGATGCGGACCAGGTTGTAAGTGCTCCGTAGATCCAGCTTGGTGTAGATCTTGGCACCAGAGAGAGCGTCCACGGCAGTGTTGGTGAAAGGGAGTGGATGACATTTTTTTATAGTGATGTTGTTAAGCCCCCGATAGTCAACGCAGTGGCAGAGTCTCCCATCTTTTTTCTTCACAAAGAAGAACCCCGCGGCGGCGGGAGAGCTGGTGGGTCGAATGGTTCCCTGGCGAAGACCCTCTGCGATGTACTCATCCAGGGCTTGCTGCTCTCCCGCAGATAGAGAGTACAGACGGACGCAGGGTGGTAACGTGCCCGGCTGGAGGTCGATGGAGAGATCGTAGGGACGATGAAGAGTTAGTTGGGTAGCTTTCTTTTTACTAAAGACACCAGCCAGGTCACGATACGGGACGGGAATGGACCCCAGGTTGACGTCGAGGGCCTCGGACTCCCCAGAGCACGTCTCAACCCTTGCCTGGAGACAAAGCTCCTGACAGGTCAAACCCCATTGAAGAATCTTGTGTCGGGACTAGGAGATGAGAGGATCATGCTTTGCCAACCACAGGTGTCCGAGGATGATGGGGGGTGATGATAGAGTGGTGATGAAGAAGGAGATGACCTCGGTGTGATCCTTGATGGAGAGAGTGATGGATGAGGTTCGGTGAGTGATGGATCCGTTAGTGAGGGGTAGACCGTCAATGGCAGTGATGTTAGATAACGGGTTGAGATAACACCTCAGTTTCAAGTCTCAACTGAGCAACAAAAGCCTGAAATTGCCAGCAGCCCCCGAATCAACGAAAGCCGTGGTCACGATCTGTTGGTGGCTCAGTTGAAGACTTACCTGGAGAGTTAGACGGGAAATGGTTGGAAGGCATGAAGCAACGACCATCGGACCAGGTGAGAGCCTCCTCCTATTCACCTGGTTGGCTCGTTTCCCAGACGGAGAGGACAGATGGCGCGATGGTGGTCGGGGGAGGCACAATAGGCACACAGACATTCGCAATAGCGTCGTTACCTCTCCGCTACAGTCAGGAAGGTGCATCCTATCTGCATGGGTTTCCCGGCTCCGGAGAGGGCCTTTGAGGATGAAGCTGGTGGTGCGGGCCTGATGAAAGACGGGGCTGGAGCATGGATGTTGATGGCCCGAGTCCGGGGAGCAGGTCTGGGTAGGTTGTGCAGGCTTTGGTCTATCCGGAGGCTGAGCTCGATCATCTCCTCATAAGTGTCAGGGAGTTCTTGCCCAGCCAGTTCGTTCTTCAGGTGGGAGGAGAGGCCTTCATAGTAAGCTGTGTGAAGAGTGGCGTCACTCCAGGAGGTCTGCACAGCGAGGGTCCGGAACTCAGCCGTATACTTGCTCACCGCACATTCTCCTTGACGAAGGTGGTAAAGTTGGAAGTCCACCACCACTTCACTCTCAGCGTGTTGGACCTCGGCCTGGAGTTTTTTAGTGAAATCGGGGTAGGAGTAGGCGATTTCACTTCCAGACTTGAAGGAGAAACGGAGGGAGGAGAAGAAGCTTGGACTGCTGTTTGGGGGTGTTGGTCAACAGGATGGTCACGTGTAGCCTGACGCAGAGTGGCGACCTCAGCACGAAGGTTCGTCACCTCCTGCTTCAGGTTCACGATCTCGATCGCCTGCTGATTAATAACCTCCCAAACGCGAGCGAGGTCCGCTGGGCTCACAGGAGACACAGACATTCTGTCACGGAGCTAGACGAAAATGACTGAGAGACGCCCAGTTGTAGCATGAGATAAGAGCCCAATCGCGGAAACAAACGAGAGAGCTGGTTACTCATGCAGTTTATATGAGAACACTCCCGAGAGGAGTAGAGATTCCCACCAAAGGAATCTGCGTTCTCACACGCACACAGAGAGAGGAGAGAAGAGGTTCCAGAGAACCAGGAGTACCCACGGTACTGTAGAGTCGAGGAGGGACACGGGTTGAGCATGGAACTCAATGTCTGTGTACAGATGAACCTTCTCTTCCTGTTTATATACATAAGACGTGCGTCACTCGTTGGACCGATTGACGTCACGAAATGTTTCTTGCATGTTTTGCTTTCTGCAATGATCTGGAGAATTAAACAGCTCTTTAAACATTTAAGCCAAGAATCTTGACCCCAAATCAGTAAAAACCTTTAGTGCACTTGATTGTCCCAGGATCTTAATAACAGAGGCACATTGTTTGAAAATTTTGTAATATCAATATTATAGTTACATGGCATGTAAATTACAATGCTGAAGTGCAGATTAAGCTTGATCACCCTTCAAAAGGATTTTAGTGAACTTCTCCTTTTACAGTTAAGTATATTCTGAGAAAAACAAAATTATGCCTCTGCTGCTGATGGAAAAGCTAACTGGTGCTGTTAACTGTTAATGTTGTTTTTCATCTAGAGGGAGGGTCTTTTTGGCAAGAGAAACAGTCACACTATGATAAGATTGTTCCTATTTATATTATAATTATATTAAATATTATTATTATTATTATTATTATTAGCAGTAATAGTATTTGTAAAGGGTTTCTTAGCATCATGATACAATATACTGTCCAGTAAAACGAAGAGCATTCTCAAAACATAAATCTAAACTTGTTCATTTAAATTTTATAGACACAGACTTAGACGTTTCAAATTCTTCAAATCCCATCTTACATGGACTGATGCTGAGGGACACTAACAGCAGGGTGGAGAGTGCTGCATGCTTGAATGGTAGATTGAAGCTCACTGCCAAGTAATTTCTTTCCTTCTTCCCCCATTCTAAGTTAAATGCGTAAAACACAGGGGGGAATCTTGCTTCAGTACACAACTATAAAAAAAAAAACATCTTTTTACAGACCCTTTTTCAAACAATCTGCTTACTCCTTTAATGGGATCTGACCAGGAAGCTACGGCAATCTAAATAAGTTATCTGAATCCTGCTGATCGTCTTTATTTATCAATTATTTTCCAAATAAGCAAACAATCACATTGAGCTGTGGCCTCTGATACAATCTATCTCTGTGTGCAGGAAGGAATATGGTTCTGGAGTGGTAGATCCAAAATGAGCCTTGAGGACTGAACCTAGTAATGATGCAGGTAAAGAACACTGTCCAGAGATAAATTCAGAGGTAAATATGTTGCTTTCACTATTGCTTGTGATTCTGTTTTCATCAGTGATTCAGAATTCATTGAAGTTTTGGTGTGTTCCAGGCAGCTTTGGTGTGTTAGGAGCCATTGTGGTGCGATTGGTAGTGCTTTCACCTCTCAGCCAGCAGGTCCTGGGTTTGATTCCAAGACAGGGTTTTCTTCTACTGTGCAAAGGCTGCGCTAAGTTAATTGGTGATGCTAGACTGACCCTATGTTTTGTCTGCCCTGCAATAATTGGCTGTACTGTCCCAAGTGTTTCTCTGCCTTCTGCCGTATGAGTGCTGACAGAGGCTTTAGCACCTCCCACATCACCAGTTAAGAGTAAGCAGCTGCCATAATGTGTTCAAATCTGAAATGTTAACTAAACTTACATTTCCTTGCCCATGTTCATACAATACAGTCCAAAACCTTTTTATGTTGTGATTTCTAGGAATTTACAAGAACATCTCTAGAAAATGGACAGATGGTCTGTGTTCAAATCTTGCATAAAGAAGAGGACCATTAATAAAGCTAAAAAACAAGCTGATTTTCAGACATTTAATGAAAGATAGATCATGCGACTCCTGACAACCGTGCAAAACCTGGAAACAAACCAAACTCTCCCCATCAGATAATCAAGCTCCACTCTCAGAGTTAGAGAGGAGAAAATCAAGCTCCACTCTCTTCAGATCTGAACTAATCAACTGGGACCGTGAACAGGCGACAGAAAAAAATGGATAAGAGTTAGATTGAAAAGAATATGATATAGTGCTTGTTTTTATTACAATAGATACAGATAGATGGAATGATGATAAATATTTAAAAATATATAAATGATAAAAATGTTATAATATAAAAACTATATAGTATATAGTTGGTCATTCACCATCTGCAAGTATCTTCAAAAAATATAAATTCTAATACTAATATTCAACAAAGCAAGTAAAACACGATGTTGTTGTTCTTTGTTGTTTCATTTCCAACCTGTAAAATTGATTGATTTATTTATTGTGTGGTACCCAGTTTGCCAGGAGAGTGCACTGTTTTACAAGTATTCCTTCTCCTGCACCTCCATCCAGTCTCTCTCTCTCTCTCTGTCTCTCTCTTCTATGCTGCTATAGGGCTTATCTAGTTCTAGCAGCTGGTCAGTGTGTTTACCCACAGATATGCAGCACTCTTGGTCAGAACTGGGGCAAATCAGTGTTTCAAAGCTGTAAAGGCCTCAGATTAGTGTCTGTCCCTCAGGAAGACAGAGAGACAGAGAAAAGCAGCACTGGGCTACAGCTGAGAGAAGACACAGGCCTTTTATGAACTCATGAAAGAGAGAAATATATAGAGAGAAACTAGGCAGGAAGGCCATGGGGGTGTGTGGAGGGTGTACTGGCAATAGAAACTGAAGGTCAGGAAATTAACTGGTTGAACAATGAAATATGTGTATCCTGACATGTCTATTGTGCCAGGAATCATCAGCACATGCATGACTGACACTTTGCAAATGTCTTGTGAAGAAGGCAGCTATTATCAGTATTAATGTTATGACAAATCGAAATTATACTTTGGAGAGCAGAGGTTTTTGATTATCACTTACAGTCAACATCAGTGATTCAAGTATATGACAATCTAATAGTCATCACTCCACTCAGGGTTTGCATTTAGCAACATATTTAAATATTTGGGACTCTTGCGTGTCACATGGAAGTGTTTGGAAATGCTCATAAACTGAGCTGCAGACGTGAACCGTGCAAACACCACCACCATTAGTGGGATTAATTTGCATACAGTTCATCTGAGCTCAAATTTTTGACAGCATTCAGCATCCCCTGAATTCTGTAGACCAGACGAATATCTTTAATTGATATTCAATGTATTCTTTTATTTATTATATTCCTTTATTTCTTTTCTTCCCACTATTTTTATGGTCAAAACATTTATTCTATTCCTGTAAAGTATGTTGAATGATCTTTGTGTAAGATAATGAACTGTATAAATAAACTTGACTAAAAGCAGACAAAACATTTTTTATTTCTTTATTAAAAGTAGTTTTTAACCATAATGTAGCTATGATATGGTTTAAACATGTAAAGTCCACTCTAGGCAATGTTTATCATGGAAAAAAAAAATATTCCTAAAAAGTTTGATGTAGATTTTAGTGCACGTTTTCTATTTCTTTGCTGTTATTAGCATTAAATAAAACAAAATGCAGGTATCTACTATGCAAATATGCAAATACTTATAAAATGCGTTACAGTTAGAGTGAGAGAGATTTACAGAGGCTCATCACTATGATGTAATTGAAATCACTGCAAGGAAAACCTTTTTTATCTCCCAAAAGAAGCTTCCACATAAACCAAAGGTCATAAAAAGGCCACAGATGAAAACTGTTTTCTAGAACCTGAAACAAAACCATTAAGAAACCTCACATTTTTAACAGTGTACTTGTCATTATAAGATATAGCGAAAGTCTGCATAATGACATTGATGTCACCTCCACATGGCAGCACTTAGATAATGATGATAAAACATCCCCATGTACTTGTTCTGGTTTCATATTTGCAGGTCTCATATTAGCACAGAACAGTGATATACGGGCTGGGAGTTGAGCCACAGTTACAGCAGCATACAGAGCTATTATGTAGCCTTTTACTGCATCTGTTCTCAGCTGATAACATTTATGAGCCTTTACTTTTCAACCTGTCAGTCAAAGCATTGTGCCAGAGCAGAGAATGGGCAGCAAAGGAGAAAGATAAATAGATAAAGAGAGAGAGAGACTGACACAGAGAGAGAGACAGAGAGAGAGACATAAAGATGACTGGATAAGTGTGACCTCCTGTCATTAGTTTTCACCACGAAAACGTCCAAACTGTAGGATCAGTATGAAAAAGGATGTTTAACAAACTCTAACTGAACCAATCAGCTTTGGATAGTATGCATAATTTACAAGGACAAAATATGTCATATGTGCCTAAACGAGCATAACTGTTTGGTTAATTAGTATAAAGTGTCGATTCATGGCTGTAATGCAGAGCAAAGTCCAGGAGCACAAAGAGGAGCAAAATTTAATTGAAAACATTATGATTCAAAGCAAACTGGTTTTGCATTTTTTGATGCTGTTGTATGTCTAAGGACTGCATCGGAATAATATGAATATAAGCCAGTCTAAAGCAAAAAGAACATGCAAACCATGTTATCACTCAGGGAAATCTTCTATGTACCATGTATCAAATGAGAGGGCTTTAAGTAAATAGGGGATTCTATAAATGAGTATATGAGTATATGAGTATCACCTTAATAATATACACTCATTTATACATACACTCACAGACACACAGACACAAGTTTATACATACACTCACAGACACACAGACAAAGACACACACACACACACACACACACACACACACACACACACACACACAGGGGTGGCAAGGTGGTGCAGTAGTTAACACTGTTGCCTCCCTGTGTCTGCATGTGTTTCTGCTAGAAGCTCTGGTTTCCTCCCACAGTACATTTGACATGCATGTCAAATGAATTGAAGAAGCTAAATTGGGTATGAGTGTGTCTAAACAGAACTTGCAGCACACATACACTGATTTTCCAGTGTATCTCAGTCTGGTAAACCACATCCATAGAGTCCAGTGGAAAGTTTTTTTTTTTTTTAATCAGATCTGCTTTTGATATTGTGGTCTTTTATTGTTTATGGTCTTGTCTCAGTTTTTTGTTGGCCTTTTTTAGCAGTGTGATGAATACCTAACCCAGCTAACTTGTTAGTGATGTCCTGGTTCACAGTGTTAAAGGTAAATTTGTTATAGTGTTATAGAAAACTCCCACTGAAATTTATCTTCAGCCCAAACAGACAGTTGTGCTTGTACTTTGCCGACTTCCCAGTTGTTAGTTGGTATCTTCATTGTTGTAAAAAAACAGTGGCATCTTTCCATGTTGTGATGACAAAATTTCAACCAGTCAGAAATCATTGATGCAGTTGGCTCAGCTGCAGCCCTGCTATTGAGCAGCTTGAGTACGGCTCGGGCACGGGTCACTTTTTTGTATGGAATGACACGGTTTCTTGTGCCACTAGAAAAGTGTCATAAGTTTGTGTTTCTGGGTGTCTGTGATGGACTGGCAACCTGTCCAGGATGTTTCTCCCTTTCTCAGGCAGTCTCATCAGGTATTTGTTAACATGCGACTACCAATAAAAGCTGATAACAATAACCTGATTATAAATAATTTAGAAACCCTTTTGTTTTATTGTAACGTGGTACCCTTTAATGTTTTTTGCCACTGCCACTTTCCAGAATCAACATTCACATAAACCATTTTTGTGTCCATAGTCTAGTAAAAAAAATTCAGTGTGCGTATACAGCGGATCACACCACTGCTGAGGGTGCGTTTTATACATGAAGTTATCAAATCCTTTGACACTCCTGATTTTCAACCAAACATGAGTCCAGTTGGTTGAAGAAATGATGAAAGATGCTAATAATTTTTTTACCACTCTAGGAAGGAGAGAAGTATAAACAAGTATGGGAGTAAAAACTGAAGGAGCAAGATCAAAAAATACAAATCCAGATGGTTGGCTTTTACTTATTCATTTTCTGAGCTGCATAGCAGGGTTTGAGGAGTGTATGCCAGTGGTCGTAGAGGAAAAGGTGGTGCAAAAACACTCTGGACACGCTGCCACTCCATCACAGGACACCCACTTTGACAACTAGGGGTAATTTAGCTTTTAAAATCCACCTGACTTGCAGGTCTTTGGAAAGAAACTGGAACACTTGGCAGAAATCCATGCAAACATTGGGAAAACATGAAAAAACCACACAGAAAAGGACCCTGGTTGCCCCAGTTGGCAAATGAACCCCAGACCTTCTTGCTGTGAAGTGACAATGCTATGCAATGTGCCACCTGCTTTCTTTGAGGTAAATTAGTTTTGGGGAGGAAAGGGAAACAAAAAACCCCCAAAAAACAAAGACATTCCATAGAAATAATCTATTTATATGGAAATATCTTTGGAAAGAAAATTGTGTGAATTTATTGTGCCTCATTTTCATTTACATATGCAACACTAGGGACCCACTGCCCTGCACAGTTTCAGGTATTCTCTGCTTTTAACACTCCTGATTCAGATCACGGAGAACTTGATAATTAGCTGATGGGCTTGATCTGGTGTAGGGGGACTGGGAATTTACAGGCCAGTGGGACCCCAGGACTGGGATTGGGAAGTGCCGGTCACAAGTTTTTGTTTATATGATTCATTAATTAGGCTGAGACTATTAGACCCATGTAGATCATCATTTAAATGCTAACGTTTTAGCTGATGCCTATCTGCTAACATTGGGCTTGCTAGCAAAGGGTGTGCAATGTATGTGGTGTGTTTATCTACAACATGAAAATTCTGAATATGAAATTTATTTGCGTTTTTTTTTCTTTATTTGTGCTTATTAAGCAATATTAAGTTTACTTAAATTTACAAGCCAGCCCTGACCAGGAGTAAAGGGTGTCTGAGGCAGAGAGAATAGAGAAAACAACACAATTGCCTCCAGCCAACACATGCAGTTCATCTCAGAGAACATCTTTCATGTGTTAACAGGCTGCAAACTGTCTGTGTGTGTGTGTCAGAGGAAAAAAATGAGTGAGATAGAAATTTAATAGATCTCTTGGCTGTGGTAGGCCTTGGTCACATACATATGCGTTGGTATTGTATTTGTAAGGGCATTCCATTGTGTAATACTGTAATCATTGTAATATTAGTACTACTACACCTTCACCTAAACCTAACAGCCTCGAGCCCTTTGTGTTTTGTTATTTTATCCTCATGGCCTAAAGGGGGCACTATGAGGAGTTACTGGTTGTTCTCTAATAAAAAATGGAGTCAAAGCTAGGACTAGAAAGCTAAGACTTCTGGAAGTCTGTTGTTGAGTGGTGACCTGGCGCGGGATCTTGGTGTCAGGGCGACTTGAGCCTCATTCAAAAGCCATATGGATTAAAACTCTTTGTAACTCTATACATCATTCGTAGCATGAGAATGAGCTTGACAGGTCCACAGATGTCAGTCATTTCCCTTATTCAATAAGATTGCATTTTATCTCAGAACATCATGAAGTTCAGAATTCCATAGACAAAAGCCCACATGGTTCTACCAATATACTGATAGAACCATCGTAAAGCTCCATTCCTCTTGGCACACCCCTACTGCCTTAACAAGCACATTCTAATGACTAAATCACAGCTTATTTTAGGGGCACAGATTCTCATTAGCTGTCCCAGGAAAGCAGCTCCAGTTTTGAAAGGTACACTAATGATCAGCATGTGTTTTGCTTGTGGCTTGCAACTACACGCTTAATTCAATTCAATTTAAATTAATTTGTATAGTACATCTTATAGCAGGTGTTGTCCCAAAGCAACTTTACAGAAGTCTGGGGTTAAGTATCTAATGAGCAAGCTGAGGGCAACTTTGATAGGAACTCCCTAAGATTGTGAAGAACCACTGAGAGTAACTAAGATTTAAAAGGGAAAACTATCTAATATTGTGAGGAAGAGCCATCATCAAGATAATTTGGGCAACAAACATGCCTTGGCTGATCAACTACATATGGGAGAAGTGTAAATTTAACTTTTTTCAATTATTCCTTTAAAGGAAAGATTAATATGTTTATTTATTTGTGGCAGCTGGTTCAGCAGTGTACTGAAATATCACAGTCAAAAAGAAGTATTGAGTTGTCCTGTTTGCAGAACATGTGAAGGTATGAGTGCATAGACAGACTATCTGACGGTGATACGAGCAGTTCTTTGACAGGTTTGTAGGTTTATACCGTGCCATGTGCTTTATATGGAACTCTTCACTGAGAAAGAAAGAAAGGTTCCTGCTCAGCTCCCCAAACCATCAGTGTCACTGAATTTGCTCGAATGCAGAACACTTTTGTTTACATGCAGAAGCACATTTCCATCACATAAACATAAAATTTGCATCTCATTTACATGTCAGAAAGGAAGAAAAATCTGTTTCTTATTGCATTGTTCTCTCCGTAGAAAATCTTTTCACCAACTTTGCTGCAATCACAAAAGTCTCCCGGGGGTTCTACTTGGTGTGATTTGTGTGGAGACAGCTTGTTCAAGGTGAGAAGGTTCAAGATGTTCCATATGGTTCCCATCTTATGGAGAAGCAATTCACAGATGGTGTCAATCCTCACCCCTAAGCTCTGAACACCAGACGACAACATTTCCTTCTTGAATAAGCACTCAAGTAGTCTGTTCTAGTGCTAAAGTTGAAGTTATATTGGTGCACTGTCCTACTAGAATGTTGTTATTTGGTCTTTGATGAACCAAAAGTGGCTCTAGCAGTTCTTCTGTGGCTTTGTCAACACTTTTTGTCAACTTTTGTTTTTGTTATATATCAAATATGTTCAATGAAACATTTCGAAACAATCTTTCATCTCATGTACATGTTTGCCATTACTATCAAGACCAATGTGGCGTTTCTTATTGCACATTTTCTCCAGTGACCTTTCTGAAGGACTCTCTGATAGCACAGCTAGATTGAACAAAAAAGCTCATATTATCCAATATACACATGACTACTGTCCTCACCAATAATGTCATGTACTGTAGGCGCAAATCCTACAGTTATGTTTTCCTTTAAAAGCATTCACAATCCGCATGCCCTGTGCTTGTAGATTATAGGTTGCAGATCCTGTGTAGGAAGCAGCTGATTGGTCTCCAATAGGAGCTGATTCGCCGATCGTGAATGGAGTTCTGGATTGGACACTCGAGCACAGGATGTCCCGCCTTCTGTACTTGAAAAGCCTGGGAGAAGCAGGAAGAAATTAGGTGGAGGGACGTTTTAGGTGGAAGGAAGCTGAGGGACATTTGGCCTAGAAGCTTGAGAGAGACCTTGGCTCTTAGAGACAATCTTTGTATACTTTTGTGTGTGTTTGAATAGCACTTTGTTTTGTTATAGTAATTTGTGTCACTTTGTGGGTTTTCGGGCAGACGCCACACTTGTTTGAAGGTAGGTTTTGTTTAGGTAGGTTTAGGGACTCTTTTGTTGTTTTCATTTCTTTGGCGTTGTCTGTTCCCATGTTAGTTATGTTTTGTAGTACTCGTGTAAATAGTTGTATATAGTTGTTTGTCTTTGTGTTGGTATTGATGGTGGATTGAATTGTATACATCTTGTAAATAGTATATAAAAACTTTGTACACTGGAACAGTTCTGTGTAACTTGTGCTCATTTTATTACTGGAAGTTTGTACATGGGGTGTAGACTTCTCGTAAAGTCTCACCTGCCCGTTTGATAACATCGGGGACGTAACGGTTATGTCCACAAACTCTTGTAAGACATCTCCCCTCTTTACTGAGGATGAGAATGTTGTGTACAGTCTTTGTATCAAACTTTAATTGAAGAGGCTGCATCACACAGCACAAGGTTAAGACTGTGGCTACAACAGGAGATGAACAGAGCCTCTAGATATTTTTGCTGTACTAGAGCTTGCACACCCTTGTGCACTCCCCTCATATTGGTGCCATTGTCATAACTTTGGCCCCTACAGTTAGCTAGATCCAACCCCTGACTGTCCAGAACAGCAGACAGGGTGTCAGTGAGGCCTTGTCCAGTGGTGTTCTCCACAACAGTGAAACCCACAAAGGACTCGTGTATTGTTGCTTTTATGGTTTTGTGTGTATGCACATAACAAATAATTATTGAGGCCTGTTCTTGTTTGGAAATATCAGGTGTACAATCCAATTCCACTGCAAAGTATTTAGAGGGTTTTACCTGAACACTGATTTTACCATGTACACATTCAGCAATAGAATGTATCAGCTCATTTTATGTGCACCATGACAGGTAACTTGTTTCTTTGGAGGCTGCCTTTCGTAAATGTTCTGCCATGGTGATGTCATATCTGGCTAAGACCTAAAGAAAACCCAACAAATTTCCATTTCTAGGACTGCCTAATTTAGCATCTTTCCCCCTCAGAGGGAGGTTTCGTTCAGCGAGGAAGAGTATACAGTCGTCTAACCTGGTGAGCACACCTCTCCAGTGTGCCTTTTCACGGTCTAGAGCCCTTTATGTCACCGTTGATTGTTTTCCCTGTGCGCATGCGGGACGCTAGTTCCTTCCACATAAAGTAAGCGTTTGTGTGACACCTGCTGGTTTCATGATGTAAGGTTTTGGAAAGGCACTGCCAGTTATTGTACCTCACAACAAGGTGTGTCTCAACCACTTTAGCTCCACAGAAAAGCTTACATGCAAAGCAGTACACTTTTGTTTGTACTTTTGGAGTACAATAACTAATCCCGATGTAATTTTTCTCCATTGGATAAAATGCGTGAGCAATAAACTTTCGAAAAACACCTTTTGCTATTATATGATCTCGGGTATGGTCCATCAGGACATTCCTGAGGGCCATTCTCTACCATGAACTCTCTTAGAGTGTCCCCTATCTCATGTGGTGCAGGCCAGTCAGATGGGTCTTGTGGCAAAGTTCTTTCCCTAGCAACTCTTTTTTTTTTTTTTTTTTTTTTCCCCACCTCCACTTCTTCCTCTGACTCAAGTGGCACTCCATCACTCTTTGATCTATTATTTTCCAAAAGGACACAGTGAAAAGGCCACTAAACAGAACTTCCAACCACCCTGCATTAGGTCTGATTTAGTGTGGAAGTAATAATCATCACTAAAACGCTTCCTACCTGATGTCATCATGGGCCTTCTCCTCTCTACCTGTTGGCATCTCCATGGCCATCTTTGTCTCCTCTGTCTCCTCTCTCTTTTCCTCCGCTACTCTTCTGTATCTGTTCTTGTCCACAAGGCCCATGTCAAACAACCAGCTTAATGACTTTGTAGACATATTGCACATGAATTACACATCTATCTGATGCAGTCTTACCAGTCATCATAATAAATCAGTCAGCTGAGTTTGTATTATAGTCAGAAAATAATAAAGTGACTGCCCTACACGTCCACCTCATGTTAGACTTACCTGTTGCTTTCCCTTTCATTTCCTGATCCTGTCTCATTGTCTCCATCCTCACACCTGAATGAAATTAATATACCATATAATATAGTTGCTTTATATAACATATGTGTATATATATATACACACACGAGTGTGTGTGTGTGTATATATATTTACATATAGGTCTAGTTGCAATGCACAATGTTGTCGTGACTTTCATCCGACTTTCTGTCAGCTATGTGTTAGCTAGCTATCCATGAACGGTGATTACATGATCAGGTGCTAGTCCAACCGACGTTAATGATACGTTTCGTTCACGATGCACTCACATTTCATTTAATTTGACAAACGGTTTTTGAATTCTTACCTATAGCCTGTGTGCATCAACAAAAAATCGCTATGCAATTTCAGCTTGCCTAACCCAAGTAAGCTAGCCAGCAGCAGCACTATCTTGCCCAGTTTTCTGTGCAGTTCATAGCCTAATCCCTGTCGCTGAGTACAAACTTGCACATAAGTGGCATTTGTTTCCATCTTAGTTCACACCTGTCTTTCACCCACATCAACATTTTTGCCGCATCCCCTCACACGCCTTCTCCATTTCTTTTTTTCTCTTTCTGCCTTGAGCACCTGATAACTTTTTTGTTCTCTCCATCGTGCCGCAAATAGATGCCCCACCACGTCAATGAGCGACAGGCTACTGCTCCCCCCCCCTCCCTCCACTGAGGTGAACAAGCACTGTGGAAAGTAAAGGAGAGGGCCCCTGTCGCTGCAACATCGCTGGTCATAACATCTACTGCCAGATTTCTTAAATATATTGCATACCCCATTTTTGTGCCACTTCTCATATGAAAAGCATGAAAAACCTCAACCCTCTGAGGTCCGAGACCTGTCATACACTTTGAGGCAGTTTGCTACACCTTTACATTTTTAAGTACTTCATCTAACTAAAAACATCTATGCAAAAGTGACACACATGGTTACATTCTGGAGAACCTCAGCAACAATAATATGAGAGTAAAATGAATGCAACGAAATTTTTATTAAAATTTTGTGTAGACATGACAAAATCCTATTTTCAGAGGTCTTCAAACATTGTGAAAAAACACACCATAAATATACTTGAGCAAGACTTTTGAAGTTTGAACCTTGTAAACATATGTTTTGGCTACAAAAAAGTAAAAGCGTTCAGAAATGTTATGTAGTTTCTGTAGTACAAACTGTAAAAAAGTCAGACTACCTAAGTTTTCACTGACGCCAGTGGCTCTTTCACAGGCATATTGATTAGATGGGTGTATCACACCTTTAACTTCCCCCTCCCCCTGTCAATGGCCATCATTATCTGCCTGCCCCCAAAGCTCTACAAGCCACTGCAAAGAAAAGAAGGCCCAATTAGCGGTCCCCATCTTGATGCCAAGCAACATAACAGTTTCTGTTTTGCTGAAGGCAAAGGTAGACGTTACATGCGCCGCACTTCCAGTTTTTGTTGTCCTTCCCTGCCTCCTGCAGTACACACAGTGTCTGCGACCATCACTGGCCCTCGTCCCATCCGTGCTGAGCTCAATCCCACAAACTGGCATGTGGGCAGATGTCTGCATGGGAGCCTTTGGGGGCGGAGAAGTCAGTGATACTCCACACAGTTGTGCAATGAGGTCCTCCAGAAATTGCTTATGGCTCATGCCTTCCTTCTGAATGTTTGCATGAGTTCTTTGTGGAGGATGAAGGCATTTGTTGCAGCAACATCCAGGAAGTGAAGAAAGAGCTTCTTGTACCTGTGAAGCACTGGATCAACTGGCCAGATGAAGCCACACCACCCATGTACTTGTTGTACTCTACCACAGG
>JBBJLS010090757.1:0-22221 GCA_037577275.1 Bryconaethiops microstoma | reverse complement strand
ACACACACACACACACACACACACACACACACACACACACACACACACACACACACACACACACACACACATTATTTAGGCATCACTGAGAGTGATTTAGATGCTTATTTGAATGTATTGTGTCTCATTTACCTCTTCCCACTCAGTGACTGAATTTCTGCTCCTCTCTTTGCCAGGTTGAGGATATTTTGCCCCCAGTTTTCTCTGTAACCCCTAAAGGCAGCGGGGCAGGATACGGGGTTGGCTTCGACCTCGATGACCTTCTCACTCAGTCTCTCACTGACCTGCAGCACTCAGACCTCAGGGAAAGGTCAGTCTTTGGCTCTGTGCAAAATCCAAAATGCTATTTCATTTCTTTTACCAGCTCATACGCTACAGTGAACAGGCCTGACATGCAGCAGTTAGAGATTGTCTTGAAAAATGTTGGAGTGTTTCTCGAGCTAACTGGCCGTTTTCTTTTTCTCTACATTATCAGTCACAATGACTCCGCCCCCCTCTCTGCATCCTTGCTCTCGGATTGGCTGGAGGTCCACCGCATGACCCCAGCTGACCTGGAATCACTTCAGCAGGAGCTCCAGCTTGGCTCTCCAATGATTCTTTCGGATAACTCCACCCTCCCCGAGACCTGATTCCTGTGTTCGCCCTCCCACCTCTCCTTAGTCTTAGAAGTGGGAACGTGAAGAAAAACATTGTAGTGGCATCGCCCCCCCATGTCTTAGGACAGCCCAGACCATCAGGACCTGTAGTTCTTGTGTTGTCCTACAGCACCTTATGTTGCACCCAAGCTCATGTACTGTACAACACTCACAATCTGACATAATTTTTAAAGGGTAGCTAGTCTTTTTAACCAAATGTCCCACATGGGACAAGCTGTACACCTACTCATATACACTAATGTGCAAATGTCAGATACAGTTGTTTAACTTTAAGTGTCTAAAAACAATCTGAAAACTTACATTTAACAGAAAATTACACAACAGCCTCAACAACTGTCAAATCCTTCAGTTTTTCATGTGTCCACTCTTCCATTCTTAAACTCAAGCAGTTGCAGTGGTGTCCAGCCTAACAGCAGCTTCTTCCAAAGCTCTCACTGACATTGTTGCCCTTCAGTGAGCCCTTCCCACAAGCAGCTACATGCACACACCTCATCTGCCATATTTTACTCTGGGAATGGTGCATCTAAATGGCTTGAGAATACATTTCTGACATAAGTTCATCCACTTACATAGGGAAGTGAAATTTCAACAGACAAAAATGATTAAAAGCGGAAAGCCCTAAAAACCACGCAAGACCTGGTAAACCACCAGCAGTGTACTCATCCGGTGAACAGCCTTAAAGCTTTAATTTTAGGTGTTTAACTCTGGCTTCACATGTGTTTCTGTCCATCCTCCCACTGTGAAAAGGAACCAGAAAGAAAGGAAATCTGCCCAAAGGTAAGAGCTATCTTAATCAGGAAGGATTAAGATAGCTCTTACCATGAAAGAAAAAACATATTTACATGATTACTTAGATGAAGACAAAATACACTGGACATCTAAGGCTGAATGTTAGAGGAGTTTACAAGAAGCATGGGGAAAACATCCTACATTTGATGCAAACCTCCCAAAGAGAATGGAAGCTGTAATAAAGGCAAAATGCACTACACAATGAAACCACTGACATTTAGTTGTTGAGACTTCTGTCAATCCAGACTTCCTGATTCTTCCTCAAACTAAAAAATGAGTCATTTGTACACGATGGCTGTTTTGAATAGACATGAAAACCGAAAGGGTGGTCTCTGACTTTTGCACAGTACTGTATGTGTGCTTTGAGTTCCTCTAGATACAGTAGTTTCCTTTAAGTACTTATTTTTTTATGACAACCCATGACCGATTATGAAGATAACAGACTTTGCTGGTATTTTGGTGCTAATCTGACGAGCACCTGTCCTCCACAGGTGCAAAACAAAGCCTTTGGGTTGAAAAGTACACATCTATCCTTTAACATGGGAGTGCACAAGAAATTAGAGCTGGAGCAGTGCTTTCTGCACATGAGGTCCTTGAAACTGACTCTGTCTACACGTTGTGCCCATTTAGTACCAAAAACTAAAGGATACAAAGTTAGGGCTGCATGATGATATTGGCATGCAATTTCTGTATTGGTGCGGGACAAGACCGCAACCACTGCCGTGGCCCTGCCATCACTAAAAGCCCATGCAGCCCAGCACACTCCAGCCTGGCTGTTGTGCAGTATTTAGTGCAGACTAGTCAAGTACATCGATCTCACATTTTATGAATGCCTTTTTATAATTTGGATATCAAAGTTTGCACCAGCATCACAAAGAACGTGTTTAGAATAAAGATGAAAATCTATCTCAGTGCTGTCTCTGATGTCATCACAAACCATAAACCCCTCCCCTTTACCCTAAGTGTAATGTTTGCTTCTTTAGTTCTCACTCTAAACCAAACAGAAAAAAACTCTGCAGCAATAATTCAGCTCATCATGCTTGGAGAAAGGTCCCAAGAACACCATGCTCACATTGAAGTATGAAGGTGGGAGCATCATGATCTTGGGCTACTTCTACTGTACAATCGCATGCCATCAAAGGGGACATGAATTGATCGACATCCCAGAAGACATACGAGGACAATTTAAGTTAATTGGCTAAGAAGAGAACATGAAAGGTTTCAACAAGACAGAGACCCAAACACAGCCAGGATAACTCAAGCTTTCTGAAGGTGGTGAAGATGCTTACATGGCCTTGCCCACCTTAAGTTTTCAATGAAAATTTAAAGGGGCTCCAACTGCAGTGTTTCATTCTGTTCTCTGAGTGATGCCAGTGGCTTTGCAACAAACTTCATTTGTGATGACCACCCATTTATTCAAATTTTTTGAGTACTTTTATATTCATATTCAAAAAGGACAAAGTATGGATAGGTACGTTTAGGACTTTACTGATACAGATACCACTAACCGATACTATTAGGCTACTCTCCGTAATTTAGTCCAAAAAAAGATGTCACATAAAACGTGAAACGAAAAATTAGTTTTATTTTTTTATAATATGCTAAATTACTTCCTGTATAGATAATGAGGGAGGACCAATGTACCATCCACCATTTTCAAATAGCAGCTGTGTTAGAATGTATTAACGCTGCATAAATTCCAATAGCTGCACCATTTGCCCAGGAGCTCATCCATATTTCAGTACTGACCAATTAGGAACCGGTACCAGTTCAGTACTTGGTTCTGTCACTTATTTCTAGTGCAAAGTTAAGAGTTTACAACAGTCCACAGGTTTACTTTACATTCTTTATTTACAACACATTATAAACACAAATTGTAAATGGGCTGTCGCATTAAAAACAAAATGGATATTTCATTAATAAATACTTCATACCACACAAAACTGTTCTAAACCACCAAAGGGCTTACTTTATTAAAAGCTGTATTTTAACTTACTTGATTTTCCATATTTTGCTAACAGTTTAAAAGGTGCAAAATGTACATCATTTGGGAACAAATCGATTGTTGTTCATCATCTCCAAATTGACTTCTAAAGGTTATCAGACTGCCAAGAAGGTGATCAGTAATCACAGTAGCCTTTTCTCCTCATTTATTGCTGCCTTCACTCATGTATCCTTTTTGGGGAATTTATCTCAGCAGCTGTGCCACAGCCAGTGTGAGTATAGTCCTGGTCAGTATTGCAACCCAGCCAGCTTGCTTCTGGACCGCTCCACTGTAGAGTCGCAGCGCATTGACATTGTTCTGGATGAAGCTGGAAAACGCAGAGACCCTGGCGTAGACTCCAGGTTGGTTGGGCTGAGCACAGCTCAGACCAAAGCTCACAATGCCCACCTGAACCCAAGTGCCACTCGACGTCTGACACACCAGAGGACCTCCAGAGTCTCCCTGTATGGACAGAGTTAAACATTTACAGAAGCCTACACAGTGACCAGACACTGGTAGGTCAGAGACAGTAGCTAATCTCTCATTGCACAGTTCTAGTGCTTCAAGAGTGGTCAGTTTCTAACCACACAGCAGCTCTTGGCTGGATATTTTTGGGTGCTGTACTCTCAACCAAGCAGGAACACGAACATGTGTATACCATTATTAAAGTAAAGTGGCCCCTTATAGTCATGTGAACACACCACGTGATGGTGGGGTGCCACCAGTAATGGCTCCCATGGGTACCTCAATGATGACACTAGCAGTCCTAGGATTTGAACCCACAACCTTCTGACCACAGGGCCAACTCCCTAACCACTAGGCCACCAGCTGCCCCAGTGAGGAGCCCTAAGCATTTTAGAACTCTACTGGACAAATACTAAAAGAGCAAATATAAATATATCTGCAGCATGAGGCTGTGACTAGACAATTTGATGTTAGTGGTCTCAAATCTTAAAAAATAAAAAGCAAAAATAACATCAATATTGTTATTAGCTTTTCTCTTAAAATGGCCAGTAAGTGGAATAAGAAGGTGGAACCTTCTAATAAAGTGGCCAGGGAGCAGAAGCACAAGGTAGGTATTCCTAGTGGCTAGTGAGTGAATTACAAAACAAAATTTCCAAAGGTAGACTTTCTCAAGATCAGGAAGTATTAAAAAAAATAAACAAATAAAAATTAAAATTTTTTTTTTAATATATATATATATATATATAAAAAAAAAAAAATTATATATATATTTATATATTCATTTATTTATTTTTTTTTTATTTTTTTTTTTAAATTTTTTAAATTTTTTTTTACTATATTTACTTTTGCAATTTGTTAAGAGTACAGCACCAAGAACACACACACACACACATTTATATCTCCCCCCTTACCTGACAGGAGTCTTTGCCTCCCTCCTTGTAGCCAGCACAGAGCATGTCATTGCGGATGTTGACTTGCTCGCTGGGACTGAGCCGAAACATTTCTTGACAGGCAGACTGATCGATGATTGGCACCTGCACCTGCTGCAGCATCCCAGTGCCCTGCAGAGAGACTACAGCCACACACGGAGCAGACTGTAAACAATAATGTACACACATCCTCTGCAAAGGTGGTAGCAGGAGAGATTAGTGAGGTACTTGTAGCTGTCTGACTCTGCAGTATGAAGCTCAGAACAGAATAATTGTGATTGTTATCTGGAACTGGGTTCTAGGGCCCAAAGAAAATTGCCTTATAATGGTTCCATGGATCCAGAATCTGATAAAACAACTTGACCATTTGATGTTAGTGGTCTCAAATCTAAAAAAAAAAAAAAAGGGAAAAAAACCAGAAAAAAACCCAAACATAAATGCATCCCAATCTGAGCTTTAGCATGAACAGAAAATAACAAAAACAGCAAAAATAAGGTATTTTTCCCTCCTAATTTCTGCTGATATCAATTGCAAAAATTAGACTTCTTTACAGTGGCGGTTATAGCAACTACTTGACTAAACTGTATGATATGCAATGAAGAGAGTGAGGACCAAATATACATGGCTCATGAACTTCTGAATGGAACCAGACATGTTCGCAATAGCACAATAGCATTTTATTTACTCTTCAAACCCACTAGTGAAGTGTCATGAAATGCTGATGATGGTAAAACATCATCTGAACGAAAAATAAATTTATTTATTTCAAACTGTTTTGCTCTAAAACACCCTGCATGTATCCCTCTGCCATAAATGGGTCTTGTTTTATAGACAAAAGCTTCTCAAAACTGAAACGATGTCTCGCACATTCATAAAGAACTTCTGACCTCAGCGTTCTCTGCACTCACCTCCGTCTCTTATGTCACCCCAGCCGGTGATGGTGCACAGCGTGCCTGCGGGAAACTGCATATCCGAGTCTGGCAGGCAGATGGGCTGGACGTGGTCAGAAAATGTGACTGAACCTTTAAGCTTCACCAGAGCAATGTCTTGGCCAAACAAGGGGTCTGTGTAGCCGTATGGTACCACCACCTGGCTGATGCTGTAGGATGTCTCATAAGGGTTCCAGCCGTTCAGGCTCTGCCGACCCACATAGATGGTGTAGGAGGCCGTATCGGAAGGACTGGGAAGTGAAAAGAGGGACAAAACACTTAAAGGAGGCTTCCTCAGTAACTGAAATGCAAACAGTGAACCGGCATGTCTGTTCACATTTGCATAAAGCTACAGTTGCCATAAGCAATACAGTTTAATCAGGAAAAGTAGAGTTAAATGAGTCAGAACAAGCCTAGTATCAAACATCAGAGTGTTAAAGGTGAATTCCACCATGTTCTCAAAATTCAGTGTTTGTGAACAGAATCATTAAGAGTGGGTTTGGTCAGAAAAGGTTCAATGTAGAGACTTGGATTTCTTTTTAGTGATGGTTAATGGAACCAGATGTCACATCTCCAACACAAATGTAGCCATTGTATTTAATATCAACCCCAAATTAATCTACATGTGTCTGAGTGTGTATATGGAATGCTGATGACAGTAAAATATCCATTTTGAACTGAAATTGATCTAAAAGTTTTCTTTGGAGACTATTTTACCCCTCCACCATGAATGGGTTTAGTTTTAGTCCAGAAGCTTCTCAAAACTAATTCATAACCTCCCTTTTCTGTCCTCAAGTGCATGTCAGACCCCCTCTCTCTATACTCATTTCCATCTCAGTGAGTTCATCTGTAATGGAGCATTGGACACCAAACCCACCCTGTTTGTCTTAACCCTTTAATTTATACACAATGTTAAAAATTTCACTTTATTAGTAAAAGTGGGAGGGAAGGATTACATCACTATATTAAATGGATATTTTCCACACCAGGCATTTTAGTGCTACCTGTAAAGTAACTGGAAAGTACAAAATCCAAATTGTTGTTAAAAATAAATGAATAAAATACGTCATATTAGGATGGCATCCAGTCGGCTATATGTAATTACTTACGATACACTGGATGTTGTTTTTGTTTACATGTTTTCTATAATTGACCTAAATGTGTCTTTTATATGATCCAGTACTTCTAGAAGTGGGAATATTGACAAGTTTACTCAGTAAAGTAAAAGGTGATGGCATTTATCACAAATAACAATAACATACTGGTATACTGGTTATAATATAGGTAATGATATAAAATAGCATATGTTTATGTTGCCCAGTCCTAGATCAAAGGTCACTAAACTATAGACATAAATGTAAAGACAGACCGACTGGGTTCGATTTGGGCTAAACAGAAACATCTCCAGACTCACTTTGGGAAGCAGTGAGCTGCAGACAGAACCCAGTTCGGATCGATTAGCGTTCCTCCACAGACATGTCCTGATTTCTGAGTGAAAAGGAGCATAAAAAAGCAGAGCAGGTTTAATTAACAGTGCAAGTTCAGCATAAGGCCTAACAAGACCTGAACACAGTAACTTAGTCATTAAAAAACAGGGGTGTATGAGTTCCACATGTTGGTCCTTAACACAAAGTACTACGAGATGAACATCACGATGCCCCCAATAGTCTGCTCTGAATGATAAAAACTCTTGTGAACCAAACCTCAGCAAAAGAACTACAAACTGATGTCAGGCAAGCACGAGATCATACAGAGTGTAAACGAATTTAAAGAAAACAGTATATAGTCACTGTCAGAACAGAACTTTGCATCTCCAAAGAGAGATTATTACTTTTCATCATCATTAACATTCCATATAAACACTCAGGACATGTGTAGCTTTGCTGGGGATTGATAGTAAATAAAATGGCTGTACTTACAACCCCTGGTTCCTTTCACAACTAGGGATGTGTACGATTAGGATTGTACTGATACCGATATCAATACTGACACTGCTTATCATATAATACTGCAAAACTCTTATTGGTGCCACATTCTATAATTTGGTGCAAAATAAAGACACCTGAAAAGATGAAACCATTCAACAGTTAATTTATTATGCATTTTTTATGAAATAAGGAGTTAAACTACATAAGGAGCTAAACTACAATCCCTGTAAATGTCTCCTGCTGATCAACCACTCAAAAAGCCACATTAAAATGCATTAATGCTGCATAAATACTGATAGCAGCACTGTTTGTCCAGGAGCTTATCCATATTTTGGTACTGTAAAGCCTGGAACCGGTGCCCATCCCCATCAGCATTCACCACCATTATAAAGAAATCTGTTTCTCAATTACAATTACTTTTGATTACATTCATTTGGCAGAGGCTTTAATCCAAAGCGACTTACAATACGAGGACACACTCAAGTTTCAGGAATTGTGAGAACCAGAAGAAAGTTCTTAGTGCTAAAATCTTTATGCAGGGAGTAGAAGATAGCATCGGGAGAAGAGATGCTCTCTGAACAGATTAATCTTCAGGAGGTTTTTGAAGATAGAGGGCTCTTCTTCTGCTCTAGTCGCCTTTGGCAGCTCATTCCACTAGCGGTGGTTTGCCTTGTGTGTAGGGATGGCAGAGCCAGACAATGTTCCTTGGAGGAGTAGAGAGAGCAAGTAGGAACATCGGCGTGGATGAAAGGATTAAGGTAGTCGGGTGAAGATCCATGTCATTCTGTAGGCAAGACTTAGGGCGGTCATGGGTAGCCAGTGACTGCTTTGGAGCAAGGTCATTTCCAGAGAGGAATTCTGAGACCTGTTTGACGACCACCATTTCAGTGATTTGGGATAAGAATGGAAGCAACAAGATTGGCTGAAAATTCTTAACCTGAGCTTTTTGAGCAGAGGCATAATCTGAGCCAGTTTGAAACTCGGAGGAAATGTTACGGATGTTAGTGAGGCACTTTTAGCCTGAGTAAGTATAGTGGGACCCTGTGTGATTCAAAGAATTAGCTACCAATAGCCGTCACCTTTTCAGTGAAGAAGGTGGCAAAGACCTCTGTTGAGAGGTTTGTGTCTGCCGGAGGTGGAGGTGAAGGATTAGCGAACAATGTTTTAACAATAGAACTTAGGTTTTGAGCATCTGTGGTAATTAAGCTTTTCACATTAAATGCATTCCGAAGTCCTGTTGACATCCACTGAATTATGGGGGATTTTTGAAGAGTGTATGGAATTCCCCTTTTCTGTTTATTAGCTTCTGGTTCAAAATATGGTTCTCGATCTATTCTTTCCAAAAAAAAAAAAAAAAAAAAAACTGGCAAGAACATGCTGCTCTGAACCTGTTGTTCATGACTGAAGACCACCAGCTCTCTAAAGGACGCACCAGTGACATCAGAACATTTAGAGTCAGTGGGTACCACCAACCAGAGGTCTACAAAGGCAATTCCACCTTCAAAAAGACTGCTGCTGTTCTGAGCCGTGCTGTGTGATCGCTATTAGAGAGAACACTGAGTCATGCATCAGAAACTAGACAAACAAGTCTACAAAGTTTCTGAATAACCTGACACCACTTAAGGTGAGTGTGTGAAGATTCAGGCCTGTATTTAGCACTGTGCTAATTGGTGGGGTTAAGCCTTCAATTACTGATAGCTGCCTCATAGTGCCAGTGTTAAAACTGACAAAATACAAACACTAAACACTAGTTAACAACAGTCCCCACAATCTACACTACTAGTACCTTTTTCACATCAACAGGGCCCATGTCATGGTAAAGCAAACTTATTTTTTTCCTGAAATAATATAGATTGATTTTGTTTCATAACATGTCATTCACTCCCTCCCAAACTTTGCTGTCCACGTTTTGAAATGACTTTTTGTGATGTCACAAAAACCAGTACATTTACAGACATCCACCTATTTAGCCTACAGCAGTTTAGCTCCGCCCCCTCAAGCTGAAGTCAAAAGGAGCATTTCAACCCAGGCTGCTTTTCGTATGAGGCACAGTACAGGGTAGCCAATCCAAACAGAGCTCATGTACATACAGTTGTGGCCAGAAGTTTACATACACTCATCATGGGTATGAAGGTCATATTCACTTTGGACTTTTAATGATTTATTTGAACCGTTCTTTTTCCAGGGCAGAATGCTTACAAGACATACAATTTCAACTGAACACCAAATTTTTAAAACAATTAAAACACAGATTAATAAAGGATTTTGTTGGGATGTATGTATATATTTGAGCCTGTATTTATAATTTTGACCCTGTGCTGATTAAAGATAATCCTAAATAAATTAAATCTTGTGCACGCAATTCTTGTTTTAAAAAAAGCACTGAAATTGTATGTTGTGTAATCATTCTGCCCTGCAAAAAAGAACAGTTCAAATGAATCATTAAAAGTCCAAAATGAATATGACTTCTAAACTTCTGACCTCAACTGTATATCAGTCTTAAAAGGCACAGTAACAAAACCTATGTAATTCTAAGGGAAAAAGAGTTGGAAAATGGTGGTGTAATAATGAATGACTGCTTTGGTTGCATAAAAATCACAAATAGCATAAATGGAATAATAAATAGAAAAAATGGAATAATAAAATGAAAGAAAATGTAACATATAAAATGTAATATGAACTCTTTTCAGTTTCTAGGAGCGCATCACATGGCCAGGGTCAGCTGGGGTTAAAGTGGCCTCTGCATTGTCTTTCTGTAGGTTATTCTAATTACCATTCCAACTTCAAAGAAGCACAACACTAAAGCAAATGCACACATTTGATCCACATCCATATGCTCGGACCAGGTAGGTGAACGACGCCTAAAAAGCAGACGTTGGAACCTTAATCCTTCACGAACAAAAACACGGGGCGAATGAAAGGATCTTCTTACAGCAGCAGAAGAGGAAATATGTAGCACTGGAATGCAACCAGTTCGAGTGGCACTTCCAAGGTTACTGCTGAGGAACAAAGAAGGCAAAGAAGATCCTGACAGGGGCGGTCATAGTTAAGAAGTAGCCAGACTTCAGTTTTGCTGCTTCACAGGACTTGTCAAGCCACTGGGCCTCAAAAATGTGTAACCGGATACTTCTCCTGTTTCAACTGAGACCGTGGACATGAATAATAGTTGATAAAGTCGACGTGCAGATGTGTTGGACACTGAAAAACAAAAGTAGTCATAGTGTAAGCTCAGAGGGACATCCTACTTCCAGTTCCAAAAAACCTGATCCAACTCAGGCCGTATGATGGAGTCTTCCACAAACAGGTGTGCTGAAGCCTCATCTCACAAGGGATGTGTCTTAAACAGTAATAAAGCCAAGCTGATCCTCAAACAGCTCCTTACTCCCTGTATAGAGTGCGCTGTAACACATTGCCACTTCTAGCTTACTGCTTCAGTTATGAATAATTGCAATAAAAGTCTTACAGATACACTCAGAACAGCTTATTGTAATTTCATTTTATTACAGGCACAGTACTGTGTTGTGGACATGAAAAAAAAAAATCAATGGCTGCACAACATCTTTTCTTTCTTTCTTTTCTGGCTCCTTACAGTCACAAGTGAACACCCCACAGCTCGGCACACAGTGGGAACAGTGTGAAATTCTTTCTCTGCATTTAACCCATTCACCAAGTGAAGCAGTGGGCTGCCACCAACGGTGGGCTTGCTTAAGGGTACCTCAGTGGTGCCACTAGCAGTCCTGGGATTCAAATCCACAAATATTGTTATAGATTCAAAATATATATATTGACTCCCCAATACATACAGTCCATATATAGAAAGTAAGCAGTAAAAACAGCTCACTAAACCAACACATTTATAGATCTCCATATTCATCTATAGCAGCTTAACGCTGTCCATTCCTGTTAGCAGTTTTTTAACCACATGCTGCCTTTTGCATATATAAGTCTTAAAGGCACAGTTACAGAAACTGGTTTACTCACGTTGCCAGGTCTTTTCCATTAGTTTTGTTTTGTCACTATTTCATTATTACAGTACCTGAATGTCCACCTGCCATGGCCAATGACCTTCTGCTGCGTCGTATCCACCAACTATCCTGGTTTGCAGAGGTGGACGGCCACATTCTGAAAGAGATTTAAAGTGTATTTAGAAAAGGGTTTTGCTTCTTCAGCTCAGAGAAATAAAACACTCTTTTTTACAATTTGAGGACAAAATCACAGCAACTCCAAGTAAACGCACACGCAGGGACACACCCATCTATGCACAAGCATACAAATGCATGTATTTCTCTGTGGTCAGTGTTTCACTGAAGGAGCCTGGTGCACGTTTAGTCACATAGAAATTCAGGTATTGAGTTTCATTATATTAAAGCCTGCAGAAGCTTTAATTATGATAGACACCAGGGTGTTAAAGCCCATAAGTGTTCTTTCTTCTAAAATAAATATAATTGTTATCTTGCTAAAGTTTCATAGTCCATATATGCAAGATTAGCATGGTTTAACAATTCACTGTTTTTGTGATGGCAGAAAACAAACATGTACAAATATCCACTTAGTCAGCCTACAGCAGTTTAGCCCTGCCCACACTGAAGTATAAGAAGCTTTTCTGTGCAGTTGTAAAATAAGTATTCTGATGGGTCTTTTAACATTCATATACACCAAATATGGGGGTTGTGAGATGACATTGTGGATTGAATAGTGCAGCTTTTATGGAATGAAAAATGCCCAAAATATCAGAAACTGATACTTTGTCATTTTTAATGTGCATAACCTGCATTATTTACACTATTGTGTTTTCTTTCCTGATGTCTTGGGACATTTGTGTTGGTTTAATGAAGCAAAAGTCAAAATTAATTTCTAAATGACCATTTCCAGCCCGTCCTTTAATTCCTTACAATTAAACAGGCCATTTCTGTCTTTAAGACTGATATCGTAAATGACCTCGGTTCTGATTGGCTGCCCTATATTGGGCCTCATTCAAAAAGCAGCCAGGGCTGAAACACACCTTATAACTTCAGCTTGAATGGGCTGTATAGACTGGGGAGTAAATGTAAACACAAATAGTCTAGTGCAGCGGCCCCCAACCTTTTTTGCGTCACGGACCAGTTTCACGTAAAACATTTTCACTGACCGGTATAGATACGGTATAGAACTAAAAACAAAGTGTGAGTGTTTTTTTACTCTTTTTTTTCTATGTCGTGGGCTAATTATTTGATGTACGGTATAACCTGACCGAGACGAGTGTTTTGTTTTGTTGGTTAAAATAAAAGATCTTTCAGACTCTGATAATCAATAAATGATTTTTTATTCTCCCTTTCTGTGCGGCCCGGTACCAAATGACTCGGTCTGGTGGTTGGGGACCTCTGCTCTAGTGGACGCAGTTAAATCCTTACAGCAATGTTCCCACATCAGTCTATGACAGATATGGGGTGCCGTTTGTAAAAATAGCTTAACAAATTTAGGAGGTTTCATTTTTTCATCTTTTAGTGCAATTTTCACACATTTAGAGCTAAAATGTGTTTAAAAAAGTAAATGTTACGCTCTAAATCTAAATTTTACAATGGCGACTCTAAATGTTGGATTTTAATGTACCACTTTTTCAATTGGCTGTTATTTAGGAGGGGGTTGGACTGTGTGCTGTGATATACCTTCACCAACATGGAGGATTTGACTTAAATGATCTAAAATCTAAATGGTAGATACGAAAAATGTCTCTCAGCGCTCTAAATGTGAAACTTCACAGCAAGATAGGGTTTGGTGACACCTTTCCAACGACCCCGCGTTTGCCATAAAACCCCCGGCGATCCGGAGTTATAGCGTTCATCTCAGACAAAAGTAACAGGACATCCGGGCGAGGTGAACGGTTTTCGGCTAATAACTTCGGATCGCTGGGGGCCATTATGGCAAACGAGCTCTAAATGCGTGAAAATTTTGCTCTAAATGTGTGAAAATTGCGATAAATTATGAAAAAAAATGACACCTCTAAATTTCTTAAGCTGTTTTTACAAACGGTACCATTTAGAGTCGCTGTTTGTAAAAGTGGTACATTAAAATCCCACATTTTTCGCTGTTTGTAAAAGTGCAACATTTAGATTTAGAGTGCAACATTTACTTTAACACATTTAGCTCTAAATGTGTGAAATTGTGTGGACATTGTGCTAAATTATGAAAAAATGACACCTCTAAATTTCTGAAGCTGTTTTTAGAAACGGCACCCCATAGACAGAAGAGTAGAGGCTCTTACTGCAGCAAAGGGGAACAAGTCCACTCCTCCCCCATAACACTCAATTTCAGAAGTAAATGCTGGTAAAGCAGAGGTGAAGAAAATGTATGCACTACCATCATCCCATAGTTACAGTGACTCTTGACTGGTGGTGGAAAAGTTCATCAATGAAGTACGAAAGCTTAAAGGAACCTTAATTTCTAGTAACCAGGAGAACCCTTAATTCTTAATCGGTACACTCAAGAAAACTGATTTAGTCCATCAACACCCTATATTAACAAGAAGACACTGGGGGTTGAGAGCAAATTAATATTGCTGGATTTGTGTTAAGAGAAGTGACGTCTGGTTCCATTTATCACCACTGTAAAGAAACCAGGGAACCGTTTCACACCAAACCTGCTCCGAATTACTTTAATTATGAACATTGAATTATTTATTTGGAAAAACGGGTGGATTTCCTCTTTAATGAAGCTTTATTCAGATAGGGTGGAAATTTTTAAGCACTGAGGGAAGGGGCGGTGGGGCGTAAAATCCAATTATGTAGTGGGCTCTACAAGAACCACACACACACAGACACACACACACACAGAGAGAGCAGGTAAGTCACTCACCTTGGGCCTCATTTGTCCACAGACCTTGGTGCAGGGAGGGAGAGAAGGGGAAGAGGAAGAACAGAAATAAAAGCTCATACCAGGATGAAACTTTTATAACATTCTAATATATTCTAAAATATTCTGATATTTCACAGAAAGTACTCGGTGCTGTACGATCTAACAGACACTCACCCACCAACACCAGCCAGGCAGACCACCGAAACCGAGTGTTTTGCATACTGCCAGCAGACCCCAATCCCAGCGGTCCAAAACACCTTATTCTGTGAAGAAGCTCCTCCACCGGACAGACAGGGAAAACAAATCCACGACCCCTCGCCTTAATTCAGTCGAGGAGCGTCAGAAAATATTCCAACTAGTCCGAGTTTCGGTGAAGCGAAAGTTGAAAGGAAAAAAAAAACAAGACTGATACCTGTCCGGCGGGAACAAAGATCTCGCAGCAAGATCTCGCAAGATTTCAACTACACCTGCGCGAGTTTGGGGCAGCAGACGCGCATACTATATGGAGAAAAGAATTGGGACACGCCTGTTTTCCAGGGTTTGCGCTAGACCTCTTACTTCCAGTCAAGGGCTTAATCTTAATGCTCCAGCAGACCAAGACATTTTGGCCAACGCCATGCTTCCAAATTTGTGGACACAGTTTGTTGAAGAACCTTTTTTATTCCAGCATGACTTTGCCTCTAGTGCACAAAGCAAGCTCTGTAAAAACATGGTTGGATGAGTTCGGTGTGGAAGAACTTGACTGGCCCGCACAAATGCTCTCCAGAATGAATGGACACAAATTCCCGCAGAAACTTCAAAATCTTGTGGAAATCTTCCAAGAAGACTTTCCATCTATCGATTGGTCAAATGGGATTTGTTCTATTACATGTAAGAGGAACTCAAGCAATCATTCAAAGTGGGTCTGGTATGAAGTGGTTCACAGATTTCTTTACTGTGGTGGTGAATGGAACCAGATGTCACATCTCCAACACAGATAAGGTCAAGATTTAAGAGGCTAGTTTGTGGATTTTTGGAGACTCCTTTAAAAAATATCATATTCATGCACACCTTCCGTTCTTATAAATGTTTAATATAAATGTTTAATATAAATATTTAATAAACTATAAATGTTTAATGAGATTAGAAGTATTGCCTCCTGCCACACATGATTTGAGGCACAGTTTGGATAAAAGTGTAGAACGGGGCTCCGCCTCTTCACTATTACTTTCCCTAAACGTGAAATATCTTCATATTTCGTTTCGGCAACCTTGTTTTTCTACAAGTTTCTCTGTTTGGGCTGCTGTTGAAACCACAATGTTTTTCTCTCAGCTTTCACTGTTAAGAATGAGACGTAACTCACGCCCACGAACTGGTCCTAATGTGCGGGAGCGAGAGTGAACTTTTCAATGTACATTTCAGAGCACAGTGAAAAAAGCAGCAAAACATTTTAAGGATCTAAATTAGTGAAAGGGTGATGCTGAACCGTTTTAAACATCACAGTTACCGGTAACAGCAAATTTTCAATAACTGGAACGGCGTAAAAGTGACCCAGTTCTGATGGGCTAGCTGAAGGCCAGGTGTGAGCTCAGAAGTGGAACCCAGGCGTATAAATGAAAACAACGCACATAACACTGCGTTGAAAACACTAAACAAAAATGTCTTAAGAATGTGGAAAATCCAGTAGGGCAGGTCGGCCGCTCTCTTTGACTCTCTGTAGCTCTTAAAAGCTCCCAGGATGGTATTATGACGCTGCTGATGCTCATGAGGAAGTATCTCATGAAACAAAGTTTTTACTGGCTGCTGAGAGTAAGGTCAGGGTTGCGTTCTTGGCATTTCGCACCAGTCATGGGATTTCTTTGCAAGCACACAGTGTTTTTTCCCTTTATTTTGCGCATTCATAGCTATGTTGCCAAGTGAAACTATAACAAAACAGTCTAGACTTATATATAGTATATTTATATATATTACAAAAATAATAATCTTCTATAATGTACAGTTTACTTTGCTTTAGAGTTGAACCAACCAATATTTAAGATTTATATTTCCTTAATAAAACAATAAAACATCCTTTTCTTTCAAGTTCACTGATACTTAGACAGCGGTCACTATGAAATATTTGGGGAGGGGATTGGGGAGGAGAAAAATGTTTTTAAACAATTTTTAGATATTTTCTTTGAAGATGGGCTCAAAGAGTGAAAAGTCAAAGAAAAATAAAGTCAAGAAAAAGTCTAATTTTAATAAGCAACTGTTAAGCTGAGATAGTCTGATTTGACAGGTTTTTTTTTTTTTTACCATTCCAGTGACCAGTAAAATAATGCCAACAGTTATGTGAATAAATGCAGCAAACAAGCAACATCTTTTACATTACTATTGTTTCATTAACTGGGTGAATACGGTTAAAGATGAAGCTTTATTGGAGATCTTCACAATCGTTATAATTTTACACATCTCATCCTGGGTAATATAAATCAACCATGTAATACAGGAGGTATGGAGCCCTGCTGCTGACATCCCTCCTCATTTATAAAAATAGCTTTTTAAGGTGTGGGAAAGAGGTCCTGATTCATGGTTATGACTTAATTGACTGATTCCCAAAGCTTACTAAGTCATGGCCTCTTGGTTTCTTGCTCCCACACCTCACAGCTGAGGTCCTGGAGGGCCGGTGTCCAGCACGGTTTGGTGATTTCCCTGGTAACTGGTAATACTCACATGTTAAGTGCCAGGTTTACTGGGTATGTTTGAGGAGGGGGACCACCCAATTGTGCTGGACGCTGGTACTCCTGGACCGGAACTGAGCCATGCATTAGGATCCTTGTTGCCTTATTTTTATAAAGAAGGGAAGCCACCAGCAAGTCTCTGTGAGAAATGTTCAGCCGAAGGTGTTACAAATCGTCGGCAGACTTTCCTGTAGTGCTTATTGTTTGTCGGCTGACTGGCACATTCTCCATGTCTTCTGCTCGTGGTGAAAGTGCTAAAACCAATCAGCATTGACCCATATCCCACAGAACTGCACCCGTCCCTCTCGGCATACACCTCCTCACATGCTGATTTGACAAAACAGCAGGTTATGTAATGGATCTGGTCGGCCTGTGACACGGCTGTGATTCAGGCAGGCTTGTCGTATCCTGTTGGAGCGCATTCACCCTCAGCCGGACAACCTGGGCCTCTCTGGGCCTGAGTCACCGTCCCGCCTTGCTCCCTTCCGTTCCTCATGTCTTTCGGCCTCCTCCAGCTTTGGTTTCTGACCGGCAGTTTCCTCGTTGATCTCTCTCTCATCACATGACTGTGTTACACCTGTTAGATCAGTCTTACCTTCTTCCTCCTGCAGCAGCACAGCTGGGAAAACCTGAAGCTGGTGCTGTAGTTTTGAGCAGATGATCAGTCTCATTTTATGTATTTACAAAAATTATTTTTTCTAAGTGTGTCTAAGCTTATTTCAGATCTCAAAGTTGAAATAAAAAATAAAAGATTACAATTTTTTGTTAGCATCTCTTTCTCTCTCTCTCTCTCTCTCTCTCTCTCCCTGTGCCCCAGGCACTATGTCTTCTCTCACAGCACAATCGAAGGTGACAGGGAAAGGGGAGGGAGGAGGAAGCACCACAGTGTCACCCAGGGCAACGCTCTGGTGGAGGAGAAGCAAAAGATGGAGGGATGGAGAAAGAACGACACCGGTGCAGGAAGCCGAGTAAGCTGGACTTCCGGTAGAGTTGAGATCAAAGTAGGAGTTTAAAACAAAGGTTGCAGTGCCTGCGTTTTCACCTGAAGAAGACTTAGACAGAAGCAGAAATTGTCCATAGGATTTTACACTTCTTTCTGTTTAACTTTAGTGGACACATTTTTTGAATATACCTGAAAACAAAGTTTATTTTTCTTCACATGTTTCTCACAACAAATAATAATTTAAAAAATTAATAAAAGAAACTAAATGTACCACATTGTAGTGCATAATATGACCCCTGTAGGCCATCTAAGCAGAATGTGTAAACTGGCCAGAGTAAACATTACATAAAGACAAAATGTGTTGTTGTGACATCTTATAGTTGATTTGTGTGAAACTGGGTTCATTTCACATGAACGAGCTGAACGGGCTACAAGATTTGCCATTCACACAGGCATGTATTGGCCCCTGAATTTTGACAGGCTCTCGATGGCCCTTTTGTTGAGCTGTCCACGTGGAACTGTAGGAGATGTGAGCAAATGCAGTGTAAACACACCAAATGAAAAAAAATTAATTTCATTTTTTTGGGGATATTGAAATGTTTCATTTGCCCCTTATAGATGAAATTTAATTGAATTTGGTGTGCTTTTTAAGAATGTGCTAGTGTTGTAGTATATCAATTTTGTGAAGTTTGAACCTTTATGTTACAAGATACTGGGTAGTGAAGCTCTGGATTTTAGCAGTGACGTTAGGTACTAGATGGCACTACTCCACAATTGAATTGTGATGAGGCAGGGTCATGTGCCTTCTCGAGGTCAACTTGCCACAGACGTTTCGTCATTTTAGATGAAAGGATTATCGAGCTATTGCACAAAAGCGGTTTGTGCCAGCCCTGCTTCGTGTGGTGCTAGTTTGAAGTTTGGAGTGGTGGTGGCCTAGTGGGTATGATACTTGGACCATACTCTGGACCATGAAGTCATGGGTTTGAATCCTACATTCAGCACAATGCTACTGGGTTCCTGAGCAAGACCCTTAAACCCAAGTTCCTCCAGGGAGACTGTACCCTGTGGTTAGGTAATGGAAGTCGCTTTAGATAAAAGCATATGCTAAATGCCGTAAATGTGAATGTTTGAAGGGACACACCCACCTAACGGCACAAATCACTTGTTCTGTATGAGTGGCTACAAGCACACCAAGCTTAATATGAATTGGTTTTCTTTTCCCTCTGAACAGAAAAACCTTAACAGAGGTGAACCCTTACACCCTAAACTGTGTGCTTCTTGAAAGAGAAGGGAAAATAAGTTCGTGATGACACAAGACCACCATAGACCCCACATGGGCACATGTGCAAAGGCGCTCCCCCAGTTCAGAGCGTCGCTCCTGCCCGCCGTCCACCACGCTGCATAAGTTATGTGATAAGCCTTTCCTGTTCGTCTTTGTTTTAAAGACTTGATGAATATTTGTCATGGCATTGTTGCTATGGTGACCACCCTTACTGCCCCCCCTTCATGCTCACTCTCCCCCTAAGCACTAAAAAAAGAGGGAGAGAGGGATGGAGCGAGAGAGGGAGGGATGGAGTGAGATAAAGGATGAGAGAGAGAGAGATAGAGAGAGAGAGAGTGACAGGAATGAACTAACAAGATCCAGAAAAAAAATCATGCCCTAAAGCTGTATGAGGCTTTGCAAGGAGATACACAGACACACAAACACACACATACACAAGCACACACACATACACACAGGGCACAAGAGAGATCTCACGCACACGCAGCCTCACAAAGAGTAGCAGTTCTAGTCCGAACCTCAACCAAACAGTACATGTCTTGCACAAACTGAGGTGTTTGTTCATGTGGGTCTCTTATGGACTAAAGCAGATCTGCTCTTACTGATTAAACACCTCCAGACTAAACCTCAGCCCCAGTCCAGAATGGGCAAGTGTAAGCATCTGAGCATCTCCAAAACATCAGGTTCCCGGTATGCAGTGGTCAATAAAAATGTTTCAAGGAAGGACAACTGTTTGTCTTGTTTGTCCCAAGGCTCAATGATGCATGTGGGGAGCGAAGGCTACCCTGTCTGCTTCAATCCCACAGAACAGCTGCACAAACTGCTAGAAAAGTTCTTGCTGGCTATGATAGAAATGCTACACAACGCACAGTGTGTCTCATCTTACACAGGAACAGTGTGAGGAACATGTGAAACAGTTCAAGATGTCGACTTGGCCTACAAATTCCACAGATCTTAATACGATTTAGCATCTGTGGAGCAAGTCTCCAAATCACAAGTTACAGGACTTAAAGGATCTCCTGCAGATACCATAGCACACCTTCAGAGGTTTTGTGGAGCCCATGCTGTCGTTGTTAAAATTCCCTGACAAATAGACCAGTACAAAAATCATTGTATTTATATAGTTTTGTAATGAATATAGTTCTGTCAGCAACAATGTGTAATAATACATTTTGCTAATATATATATATATATATATATACAGCCATGAAAAAAGTATTTTTTTCTGGTTATTGCTTTTGTAATTTGCGGGAGTGTGTCTGTGTAAAATGTCACTATTGTTTTATACACTACTGACCACACTTCATTCAAAATTTCAATAAAAATGAGAAAATGTAAAAATAATACATATAAATAATTCATTATACCTTGGAAATGTTAAAGTACACCACACTCTTACATTATTTTGCAATTGCAACATTTAAAATGGTGATGTTAAGGGCAGAGTGTGTGCATGTGTGACTCTGATTCATCCATCAGAAACTGAATCAGGAGTGAAGCTGCTGGAATACAGAACATAGAAAAGCTGCTCTACAAACACTACTGCATTCACAACACATATGGAGGCGTTTCTTATTTTTTACACAGCTCACACTGCAATAGTTCAGAAAATAATAGCAAGCTGTGCATTTTACACACACACACACTTCCGCAACTTATACAAACAGTAAACAGAAAAAAGGGAAAAGTAATCTCTTATTTTTTCCATGTCTATATATATAAATATATATATTTATATGGTTACCTTTCACAAAATGCACTCAAAGAAAAACGCAAGAGATGAGAGAAAAGAGATTGTGTAGAACGTGTGTGTGTGTGTGTGTGTGTGTGTGTGTGTGTGAAACAGTGTGAGGGCTAGACAGAGATAGGGAGCGCGGAGTCTTGTCAACCGGAAATAAAAGAAGCTGGCGTTTCCTCTCCCCTGCCCCACCCCTCCCCTTTTTCTTTTTTAGTAGGGGTTATTTATACTCTCGTGTCGAGCTTGTTTCCCCTCTTCATCTCCTCAGCCTCTGCCACATTCCTCCTTTATTATCTCCATCTAAACTAATGTTCTCCTCACACGACAACACAGAACTGATGGGAGCTTTTTCATGAGGTGTGTGGTATACTGATGAGTTACAGACTCACTTCATATGAACAAAATCGTGATCAAACACGATCTGTTTTCGATTGCAGGAGAAAAAAATGGTTAAATTAATCTATAACAAGAAGCACATGACGAAGATATGATTGCTGCCACAGGAGCATTAGTGAGGTCAGGTAATGATGTGTATTATGTTCTGGAATACAAATGCCACTCCACCTCATTCCAAAGGAACTCCCTCACTCCAGAGAACACCAGAGAACTCCACGGCCCAATCCTAGGGGGTTTAAAACCCCTCTAGCCCACAGTGATGGTGGAGCTACTTCTGAGCCCATTCTACTCGCCAATGCTTTCCTATGGAGATTATACAGTGTGTGGAGAAATGGGTAGACCTTCAGCAGATGAATGCGGGATACATTGACATGTAATGTTTGTCATAACTTTTGGCACCCGTGAATTTGGTATTTTGTGTACTCCTGCCAAGATAACAGTGTTGAATGCTCTAATTAACATTTACAATACTGTGTATGGTTACCTTTAGTATCATGTTAAGCTGACTTATTATAAGAGGACAATTTTTCAAAATTCTCCCATAATTCAGTGGCTGTAAACAGTCATTCAGAGTGGTGTCACGGTTACTGGCTTAAACCAGGGTGTTGAAGGCACAGGCGCAGGTAGACATCATGATTTTGAAGATTTTATT
>JBBJLS010090751.1:0-22222 GCA_037577275.1 Bryconaethiops microstoma | reverse complement strand
GTGTGTGTGTGTGTGTGTGTGTGTGTGTGTGTGTGTGTGTGTGTGTGTGTGTGTGTGCGCGCGTGTGTGCGTGTGTGAGAGAGATATGGAACCCAGAGAAGATCTTATATTCTATGTAAAGAGTTGATTCAATGTCTCTCTTTCTCTCTAATCTAATCCCCCCAAAATCTATCAGTGTGTTACCAGCACACAGCCAACTGTTTAACATTCTCGTTTGGTCTTTCACCTCGCTGAACAATCCTAATCTGATCATGGAAAAGGCCCTTTCTGATGGCCCTGAGAGAAGTGAATGTATAAATAGAGAGTGTAAAATGAACGTATACTGTCACAACAAAACTCCAGAATCTTCAGAATGGTCATTTTACAGGAGAAAGAATAAAATCCTTCTTATTTTTTGCCATGTGACGTCTCAGCCATGGCCACTCGGTTGTCAAACTAGTTTGAAAGTGGACAATGGGATGCAGTCATCTTTGATGACAGATATGAACAAAAATGACATACTCTGTGAATATTATAACCTTCATCTCTGCCATTCTGCGGCAACTGACAACATAATATGCTGTTTGTATGTACAGTATATATACACTCCAGAAAAGGTTATTTGAGTGATGCAATCTTCACTGATCCTGAAACAATCCATATTTTTGCTTTATTTCTATGTATCAGAAGAGAGTTGGGGCAAAAATCAGGAGAGTCTGAGGGCCCTAGAGGCCTGGTTTGAGAAACACTGCCACAGAAGAACTTTTTTGGTCCCTTTAAACTTTCAATGGATGATTCTTTCAAAGAACAAATTTTGTAAATGAGTTGTGTGAGTGTGAAGAAATTTTTTTAATGTAAAGAACCCTCACATAATGCAAAGGTTCAATATGCCTTTGAAACAATATAGTCACAGTTTTATGCATGAATTTTGGTGTATTTGGTAGCTTTACATAGTGTGATAGTTTTGTTAATTACTGTACAAAGTATTGTATTATTAACTATTTATAAGTAACTAACATATTCTCCAGCTCCCCACTTAACTTGAACATCCAGTATGGAGGCCTGAGGTCAGGCCACCCCCCACTCCACTCTCCATTTTTTCTAAGGGGGAGACCTCCTAGGTAGTAGCCTGCCTAGCACTTCACTTAGCACTAGAAAACCAATCGTGCAAATGTTCCCATTCTGAATTTGTTTTTGTTTAGACTCCCCATCCTCAGCGAGATGTCACACAGAGTAATTTCGCCACTGACTGTTTAATTCGTAGTGAAGCTAATCACTAACAGAGACTACTACTAAAGAGAAGGTAAACACTGCAGAAAAAATAATGAGAAGCCTAGAATATCTCATGCTTCATTTATAGGCCTGGGCACCTGCATAGCTCTCTAATGCGTCTTTGTTTATTCATCAAAATATGAAATATCCTCTCGCTGAATATTTGAATGTTACATACAATCAACTAATAACTGAATAGACCCTCTCAGTAGCCTAATGCAGGAGCTAATGATGCATGTAAGACTTGCCTGATTGACAAAATGAACGTAAAAAACAGAGCTATTTATGACTTATGAATTATACAACAGAGATGGTCAGGAGTGTGGGTCAAGTCTCTAGGGTCGAAGTCTAAGACATGTTTTGAGTCTCTTAGGTATGGGTTCAAGTCCAATCTTGAGTCTTTAATAGAAAATCAATAATAGCTGTGGACACTGCATTTAACAAAGGTACACCTCTCCTAAAAACCTGTCAGGTTTGGCACGGCTTCAAATACTGAAGCTTTGCAAATCTTCAATTTAGAGTCTGAATCAAGTCACAAGTTAATCTGTAAGTGACTCTCAATCTTGGCATCTCTAATATCTAGAAAACACCACTGTTGTGCATCTGGACTTTTAATTAAATAAGGGTGTTCAAACAGGACCATTTGTTCTTTACAGGTGCATAAAAAACCACAGCATAAAAACTACAGCTTTACTACTACAATTATTATTGCTACTATAGTAATTATCGTTACTAATTAAGATAGATGAACAGATAGATAGATAGATAATAGATAGGTACATAGACAGACAAATAGATAGACAGACAGACAGACAGACAGACAGATAGATAGATAGAAATACATTAATACATACATAATGGGAAATATTAATATAAATTAATATGCTAACAAATGTTCTCAGGCAAATTGCACCTATTGGAGGCATTAGAGGAGCCTAAAAAGGTGAGTAGATTTCCAATTCAGCAAGACAATGACCTCAAACACAAAATGATACGAGATTGGTATTAAAAAGTTGAAAATGCTTGCATGGACAAGCCAGTCTCTTTATTTGAGTCCCACAGAAAATTAATGAAGGATTTTAAAAATGGAAGTTCATCCTTGAGAAATTGGAGTTAAGGAGCCAGGAGCAAAGGGGCAAACTGAACCACAAGGCTGCAGAGGTTAACTGTTTCTTAACTGTAATTGTCAACAAGTGAATTTCAGCAGAAAAATAATGTAAGATAAGATAAGATAAACCTTTATTAGTCCCACAAGTGGGAAATTCGATTAGTAACGGCAGAAAGTGGATAGTACAAAGTTCAGAGCAGCAGAATTGAGAAAATAATAGAATAGAATCAAATAAAATAAAATAATATAAAATAAAAAAGTAGTTATACAGTTGTGGCGTGTGATCACTTTTCATTTCTATTCTTCTCTCTTTTCTATTGTTTATACATTTCTCACTCATATTTAAAGAAACAAGAAGATATTATGTATGTTAATTTGAATATATGCATTAAAAGAACATTGAATAACAAAGTATCCAAATACTCCTCTCTCTCTCTCTCTACCTCTGCTGCTTTCTCTCTCTATCTGTGTCTTAGGCACCTATGAAATTTGTTTGAATCTGTTTATATCAGCAGTGGGTTTCTTTCTGCCAGCAAAAAAACAAGTGAAAATTAGAATAAACTCAAACGAACAAGAAAGCAGTAAAAAAAGTATCAAGATTTCCTTTTTTTCTAAAAAAGGACTTGATATTTTGTGAGCTGGTTAGAAGAACACAGGTTTGGATTCAGATTTCTGCTCATTGCCTCCAGTCATTGTGTATATTTATAAAATTCCATAAGCAGCACCTAATTTAATCTAATGAGGTAAAACGAGCCTGTATTTGACTGTAGCTAAAATGAATATTGGACTTCCATGAAGAAAGAGGTCTGTAACCACTCTTTACTGTAATAATGTTAATTGTATTTATTGTAATCATAATTTTTTAACAGTAAATTAACACTACTGTCCAGTAGTAAACAGGTTTTAAGTATAATTTTCCCAGGTGACTTTTGCACAGTACTGTATATATGAAAGTGAAAAGTGAAAGTGACCATTCTGTCATATGTGAACACAGCACAGCAAACAGCACAAAATTCTTCCTCTGTATTTAACCCATTCACCAAGTGAAGCAGCGGGCAGCCAGGAACACAGCACCCGGGGAGCAGTGTGTGGGGACAATGCCTCACTCAACGGCAATTCAGTGGTGCCACAGGCAGTCCTGTGACTGGAACCCACGACCTTCCGATCGCAGGGGCGACTCCCTAACCACCAGGCCACCAGCTGGTGCCAGATGGTGCCACCAAGCCCAGGTTCATATAAACACAAAGACATTAGCTCTTTGTAAGAAGGTAGACATGAGTGAGATGGGTGCTTTGGGACTGTGACTCACACACACACACACACACACACACACACACACACACACACACATGCAAAAGGCACTTTCACACAGTCTGTAGCTCTAGGGCCAATTCGCTGAACTTTCACTACAACACAGAAACCACAGCTGTCTCCGCATGTCTACCCAGAGGAGTTTCTGGATGCCGAATGTCACGCTTTTCACCAACACTACCATGACTCTGTTGAGCAAATCGATCAACATTATCGCTAAAACCTGAAGCCTGAGGCCTTACACTAATTAGGTGAGACCATAAGGAAGTTATTTGCACCCTATTTCCAGGAATGTGTATGTGAAGTGTGTCCTTGAGAGGACAGGCCTCAGTGATTTCCTGAAGTGTGTGTCAACATCACGTTGGGCGGCTGTTTATGTAACTTGCGTGTGACGCCAGCATTTCAGCACGATACGTTTGGCTCTCGCAAGCCTCCAGCTCACATTACAGACTGCGGCTTTAAAAGGGGACAGAGGTAAACACGCCTATTAAAGCTCAAAGGACCGCCGCCTGGAAATGATTCTCGCTAGCGTGGCGTCATATCAGCTGCTCTCGGTTTTCCAAACGCTGCCTTCCCGCTGGATTAGGGGTCTCGTTCTGAAATTTGCACGTCTTTGACTTTCTCAAGGATCAACAAACGTAGGATGTCACCTCCACACCTATCCTAGCGGAGGCCTCCCTTTCAGAAATGCTTTTTCAAGCAATAATAATAAAAAATAACCCGCCGAAATGTGTGTGGCTGAAACTGCAGGGCAAAGTTATAAAAGTGCGAATCCAAGGACACAGAGAACTGCAGGAGTCATGAGTGGGACAATATGCCTGAACTCAGAGAGGGGTTTTAAAGGATGAGTCATGAGGGGGGTAGATCTAATGCTGTTTATTCCCATATTATGAGAGGGCGGGGGTGAAAGTAAAGGAGACAAAGGGAGAGAGAGAAAGAGAGTATGATGGAAAGACAGTGAGAGAGAGAAAGGAGAGAGGAAGAGAGAAAAGAAGGAAGACGGAGATAGAAACACAGAGAGAGATAAATAGAGAGAGAGAGAGCAGAAGAGAGAGAGGGAAAGCGTGAAAGAAAACAAGACAGAGAGAGAGAGAAAGTAAATAAGATGGACAGACGGTGAGGGAAAGGAGAGAGAAAGGGTGAAAAGTGAGCAACAGAGAATGAGACAGAAACACAGAAAGACAGAGAGAGAGAGAGAAGCAAAGAGAGAGAGAGAGAGAGAGAGAGAGAGAGAGAGAGAGGGATAGGGAGAAAGAGAGAGTAAGTCATGTTCTTTTTTTGGCCAAAACAAAATTAAGCTATATAAAATATAGCTTTATAAAAAATCATATTGAATTGTTTTGAAATTGGAGATTCGGTGAGTTGACACAGTGAATCATTTCCCAGTCATAAATAAATGAAATTTTATGCCCTAGCAATTTTAAACGAAAAAAACAAAATACATGCTTGTCATCATAGCCACTAGGTCTCTTATGTGTGTGTGTGTGTGTGTGTGTGTGTGTGTGTGTGTGTGTGTGTGTGCGTGTGTGTGTGTGCCCTCTCAGATGTCCATTCCTCCACCTGTCAGGCCTGCAGCTGCAGTGGTTCTTTCCTCCTTCTTAAACTACCAAGGCTCCACTCACACTTGTCAAAACACAGTTTTCCACCGCTGTGCTGAGCAACAGGTAGGCACATAAAACAGGAAAAAAATGGAGTCCGGACAGCTCCCACAGCTCTCTGTGACGAGTCCGGCTGCTCTGCTGTCAGCACTCCACACTCACAGTGACAGGACTGTTTTATTACCCAGTATTCTCAGTGACCCCCTCTCTGACTCCCACAGATTTCGTATAAGCACTGTTAACATAAATGATTAAGCAGGTATCGTTTAGGAGGGTGGCGCTACGGTGACACCCTGATCAAGGACACACAACGGGAGTTGGAAAAGGAGAGAGAGAAAGAGACAGAAGGAGAGAGAAAGAGAGAAGGAAGAGAGAGGGAGGGAAAGATGAAAGAAAAGGAGACAGAGGGAGAGTGAGTGAGTAAATGAGACAAAGACAGAGAGAAAGAAAATAAGCTAGAAAGACACTGAGAGAGAGAAAAGGGGAGTGAGAGAGAAATGAGAGGGAGCGACAGAAGACACAGCAAGACAGAGTGAGAGAGAGAGAGAGAGAGAGAGAGAGAGAGAGAGAGAAATACATACCTTTACACCCTTACAGAAATTGTCTTGCAAATTGTTTCCATAAAAATGCATCAACAAAGTTTCTCTCAACCCACTCAACCCGTGTCTAGCTCAACATTAAGATGGCAAAGACTTGTTGATGAAGTTTAGGACATTTGGGATGAGTGGAAAATTGTGTACATTTTTGTTTTACACCAAACTATTGCTTTAAACAAAAGCAGAAACGATTTTAAAAGAATCATCTTAGATCTGTCATGATGTGTATGCTTTGGAACGGCTTACATTCTTACATTTTGTTCCATTGTTTCAACTGAATGCTCATTTGAAGAAGCTTGAAGAAACTGTTGTGTAAAAGTGAAATGCGATAACAATTACTAATGTATAATTTTTTATTTATCTTCATCATTTCTCACTTCCACCTGCCACCTAGGAAAACAAATGAAAAACACTTTGAACTGAAATGATGAAAAGCAGAAGTGCAGCATTTGTGCTCATGTCAGAGCGTTTCCTTACCGTCCTCACAGAGGTTGAGCTTGGACAAGTTCCTCCCATCATAGCCCTCCTCATAGAACGAGCCGTTATCTCGCTCCTCGTATGTGCTCAGGTACATCGCCTTGTTCTCCATTCAGAACCTGAAACAGGACAGAAACACTAACTATCATTCAGGACCTGAAGCAGCACAGAAACTACTAGAATCATCTTTCAGTACCTGAAGAAGAACAGAAATACTTGGAAATGTCCTTCAGGATCTAATGAGAGACAGAAATGTTCAGAACTGTCACTCAGGACCTGAAGCAGGACAGAAGGATATATGATACAAAACAATAGCATGCAGAACTGTTTTTTTCAGGCCTGAAGAGTGACAGAACTGTCATTTCCAGACCAGGAGAAGAACAGAGACCAGTGCCACCATTACACCCATTCAGGAACTGAACAAGGACAGAAACATTCAGAGCCTTCAGGCTCATTTAGAGCATCCTATTCAAGCGATACAGTTTTTCACTGAATTTTCAGTTTTTCTTATCCTGTGTCTGAAGTGCTCATGTTAAACTGCAGGTAACAAAGTCATATTTGTAGGGGTACAACAACCATAGAGGAGATGATGTAATGAATAAGAGTGTTTTTATCACATTCCAAACTGACTGAGGCCTTTAAAGTGAAATTGTAATGGTCTCCAAGTTACAGAGCCTTTCCACGTAAGACCTGAAACCTTAAAAGGACACTCGGGAACTGACGTGCCGAGTCTCGTAACAGTCTGCCTTAAGCTCTTTGGCATCAAAAACACGTTAAGACGCGTGCATTCAACTCAACTCTCATCCAGGTCTTCGGTCAAAGTGACGCAAACTGTGATTTCTGCTGCTAGACTAGCCACATGACCTTTCTGGAATCAGTAGCGTAATTACAATCAGACTCACGAATGTTTGGCACTGTGTACCTTTACATTCCCAGTAAACACACTTTGGACAGCAATGCCATACTCTAAATCAGGCAAGCTGTGATTGCCATGATTCATCGCCTCAAGTCTGGGTGTGTTAGATCAAGTGAATAGACATGAATCATGTCCACTGGCTTCAAAAAACCCAAAACAACATGATAAACGACAACCAAAACACTCAGAGCTGGCCTAAATAGCCCAATAAAATGTTTTGGCCCTCACAGAACAATTTGACTGAGAGTGTTTTTTGCTCTGAGTAACTTTGTCCTGGGTAGTGGTTCCCAATCCCAGGCCTAGTGACCCACTTTCTTGCACCCACACACCTAATCCAGAAGGTAGAGTAAAACATAGTGAAACAAACATGTGAGCAGTGCAGGGCAGTGGTGCCCAGGACTGGGTTTGGGAACCTGTGGCTCAGGATGTTTGTGGGTCCCAGTAATGAGCTGTAGCTTTTCCATAGGCAGCCTACAGATCAAACATGTGTTCGTGTGTATACACTATTTTCCTCTCCTTGTGTGGGTTAAATGTCTTATTTTTTATTAGGCCTGTGGCTGGTGACAATATACCAGGTCACCATGGGCCTGATTTATTGTCACCAGTAAAACAATTTTATTAGATGATTTCATGCGAAACTATAGCAGGACACCTGTTTACACCTGTTTACACATGTTTACACATGTTGAATGTTAACACATATAGAATGATCTATTGTCTGGGTGTGAGCTTAATTTTGACAACCATGACAAGCCTAACAATTGATTATGTGCAAAAAAAACCCCAAAAAACAGTAAAGCATGGAACCACCCCCTCCCCCACCACAACTACCCCACTCCATACAAACACACAGTTATTAAAGTCTGAGAGGACCTTAGGATTACACAATGACACACATGCTGAGCTGGATGGGCAGTGTGTGTGTGTGTGTGTGTGTGTGTGTGGGTATGTGGATGACAGCACAATCCAGGAATGCTGCTACTGTAATACTCTCTGGCAGTACTGCCATCTAGTGCCATACACCAGAGTGGGAAAAACAGACAGAGAGAGAGAAAAACAGAAACAGAGAGAGAGAAAGACAGAGAGAGAGAGAAAGCAGAGCAGCTGTCAGTGATCTGAAGCTCTAAACATTCCAGCACTCCAATAAAGAGCGTCCTGTTCCTTCTCATATCTACTGCCCTACAGGCTGCTCACTGCGTTCCACCATCGACACATACAACAGGCCGGGAGACGGGGCTGCTCCAAAAACCTCTTTACTACACACAGTACTAATTGAGCGAATGATCTTTCATTTCCACCATGATTGTTGACACAAGCAAATCCTGTGGACAGTTGGTCCAGGCTGCTCATTCTGTACCATCTGGCTAACTGGCCCTTCTGAAAAAAGCGGCTTAGGGAAGAACACCAGGGGCTGTAGTGGCGTTTTCTTCCAGCACCTGCACAGACCTGTGCCAAAATGCATGGGAATGTACAACAGCAGCCTTTTCACTTCATGAAGAACATCATGGACATGTATTTGGTGCATCTTGTACCTTCATGCAAGGAGCCCTTCAGAGAATCGGCTACTTTGTTTACCGAAGATCCTTCTCAAAGTTGTTGACTATGCTGATTATGTACAAAGTCATCGTGTTTTCTATTAAAGGGTGTTTCAGTAACATTTGATATATAAATCTATAAGGTATTTAAAAAAAATTAAATTACAATAATATTGCCCCATCTAAAAAATAGTGCTCTTATGGCTACAGGCTACCCCACACCAGACAGTGACTTTTACTATTATGGTACCACATAAAACCAGAGCCAGACCACACATTTATGGCAGGTGACAGGAGGCTTGACATTTATACAAAGATCCACCTGAAGCCTTTAAGATAAACAGATCATTTCTAACCATTTCAGATCATGTTACTCGTCACATCATATTTCAAACTGGAGAAGTATGAATTCTGCCAGTGGCCTTGCAGTACCACCATGGCTCACTGGGAAGCTGTGGCCCTTAGATTTTAAACCACTGCCCTGCAAAAAGCAGTGGAGGGCTATAATTTATGTATAATTGTGGGGGTGTGATCAGCGCTTTATCCGATTCATGATATTGTGTTCACCATTCAACATTCTCACAATATTTTAAACAAAAGTAGAATAATGTCTGTTTTCAAGGTGTTGCATAATCTATTAAGAAGACTATAACTGGGAAGAGTGTGTGTATGACTTGAGGGGTGTAGACTGGAATTTATGGAGCATTGTCAGTTTTTATTGCAACGTCACAGTGTTTTGACTCATTATTACACATCCTATATGCGAAAAAATGATGTTGACGCAAACAAAGCAAGAGACCTAACAGTTCAATTAACTGTTTGAATTACAGAATTAATCTTTAGATTCAGCCCAGTTGTCTACTTTGACACATCGCCTTTTAAAGCTAGGCTGCCTGGTCAAAAAAAGTGTTTTATAAATCCTGATTGCTCCCCTCATTTTCCTGTATAAACTTCGAGAGAGCCTCGGAGTCTCTGTGGCGACAGAGCGGCTCTTGGCCAAGTATCAAAAAAGCGCAATGATTACTCTCCAGCTGGAGTGTCCCTTAATAAGAGTGCCGCACTGTCCTTAAAGAAGAGGAAAGATGGGCGGGGCGGGCCGCTTGTTTATTAAAGTCATTAAAAAGCGCTTCATCACAGGCTTTTTCATTAAGTGCTTTGAGTGTGCGGTGACATTTAAGAGGTCGGCGGGCTAAAATGCTAACAAACTCCCACACGTACACACACACATGCACACACACACACACACAGGGTGCTAGGAAACAGGGGCTACAGCGGAACACTATGTGGGCCGAAAGACCCTGAGAAAATGCAAAGGCAGTAGCTGGCGATGTTCTGCTCAGCCTCCCGGAGAAGTTCCCTGTCTCCCTGATGAAGCGTGTTTCAAAGGAGCATCCGAGGGTCTCTGTAGAAGCAAATGTGTGGAGTGGTTGTCTCCTGGGTGAAGATGCATCTGACAACAGAGTTGCTGGCTGTCTTGAGGCAAAACAAAATCACGCCAAGACTGAAAACTTTTTAAGAGACTTCAAAAGGGAGGACAACCTCGTAACTAACCATAATGCTAGAAGGCAGCGGCTTCCATTCTTGCTCCTGGAGCATCCCTGCTCTACATAAACGGATACTAAAACACCTGATCCACTTTGCAAGCTGGTTACCAAGCTCTTCTTGGTTTAACCCATTTTCTTCAAAGAATCACAGACATTTCCACAGAAACAGTGTCTCAGTTCCAGTAATTGGGAAACATATTCTATTTGATTATAATAGGTACATATATACTAGTCTGTTTTCATTCCACTGGTAGAATGGTCACCAGGGGGGCCTGCATGAAGTGGCTGCAGTATGTGTGTTGGAGTACGGGTTCTCTACTCCCATCCTAGGGATTAATTCTCTTCCAAAGTTCCTGAGACTTAACTGATGAGCTGGATCAAGCGTGTTGTAGCAAGGAAAATGTAAGTCAGTGAATCCCCAGGAGTGATAGAGCTTAAAACCAAGGATTGGAGTCATTGCTCCTGGGCTTGGATAGCGCCAATAGTGTAGTTCTTGAAAAGGAGGCAAGATTTTGTCAGGCAGCTGAAGAAAAGACGACTGTGAGGAGTCTGTAAAGTTAGCACCCCGCTGGTCAGCTCAGTGTGGCCGCAACCCACAGACTCTGACTCAGTGCCACACCAGGTTTAAAGGCACAACATTAAATGGCTAAGATTTAAATCAAGTTGTTCAGAGTGGTTAGATGTGAGATGCACCGTGCTAGAGAAACTTACCAAACAGAATTAATCCCGTGGGAGTGAAAAGAACCAGACGTCCAAAACACCTAAAGCCTAAATTTCTTTTTCCCTAAAATGTGCTCTTGTTGCAGTGTCGTTTCTATACATGGGTCTTATAGACCAGTGCATGAATGAAACTTCTCTTTTTAAAAAGTGATTTGAACTCTTAAATGATTTGAACTCTTTAATGCTACCAAAAGGTTCATCTCAGAAAGTTACTGAAGTGATTATAAACATGTTGCATAATGATTGAGAAACCGCTTCACGATTGTTTTGAGAAAGTTTTGATCTTAAATGCAAACCCATTCATGATGGAGGGGTGCGAGTCCATGACATATATATTTTCTAGATATATTTAAGTTATAGAAATCATGACCCCTGGTCTCATTCATCACCACTGTAAAGAAATCAATAAGTTTCTTGATAATGCAGTGAGTTTGATTATAGAGTGACTGAATTATGCAGAAATTCCCCTTTAAGCGGCTGAACAGTGGCGTAAGGTGTTAGCAGACTATTCCATTTGGCCCAGTGGAGTTCGATCGCTTGTACAATGACATCACTGCTCTGTGCGCTCCGATGCTCCTGGTTCTGGAGCGGGAAGAAGGAGCGCTCCCTCTCGCCTCTGGAACGGCCAGCGCTGAACTTCTCCTGTCAACTTCTCTACTTATCTCTGCTGTGTTACTGGGTCTGCTGGCTGCAGCAAAAACGTGGGGCTGCACATCCTGTGGATGCGTGCTTGTTTGCGCAAGGCCAGCAGTGGCCTCTTGCCGTGTGTGTCTTCCTGTGTCAGCTTTTGTAGACATATCAGGGCATGGGTTTGTGTGTGTGTGTGTGTGTGTGTGTGTGTGTGTGTGTGTGTGTGTGTGTGTGTGTGCATGTTAAGGGGGTATCTGTATGTGTGTCTCTTTGTGTGTATGTGTACTGTATGTTGGTGTGTGTGTGTAGGGGGTTTGTTCTGTCAAAATGTTTGCCTGTTTGTATGTGTATGTAGGTGAGGTGTATGTGTGTGTGTGTGTGTGTGTGTGAAGGACGTGTTTGTACGTGTGTCTCTTTGTGAGTATGTATGCATTGGTGCAGGGGGTTCTGACTGAATGTGTGCCTGTTTGTGTGTGTGTATCTGCTGTGTGTTGGTGTGTGTTTGTGGGGGGGTTGTTTGTGTGTATGTGTATGCTGGTGTGGTGTATGTTTGTGTGTGTGTATATGTGTGCTGTATGTTGGGGTGTGTGTGTGTGTGGGGGGGGTTATACTGTCTGAATGTTTGTGTATATGTATGTTGGTGCAGTGTGTGTGTGTATGTGTGTGAAGGAGGTGTCTGAATGTGTGTCTTTTTGTGAGTATGTATGCATAGGTGCAGGGGGTTCTGACTGAATGTGTGCCTGTTTGTGTGTGTGTGTGCTGTGTGTTTGTGTTTGTGTGTGGGAGGGGGGTTGTTTGTGTGTATGTGTATGCTGGTGTGGTGTATGTTTGTGTGTATGTTATGTGTGTGTATGTCTGTGTATGTGTGTGTGTGTGTGTGTGTGTGAAGGAAGTGTCTGTATATGTGTGCTGTATGTTGGGGTGTATGTGTGTGTGTGGGGGGGGTTGTTCTGTCTGTATGTGTGTCTCTTTGTGAATATGTGTGCGTTGGTACAGGGGGTTCTGACTGAATGCGCCTGTTTGTGTGTGTGTGTGTGTGTGTGTGGGGGGGGGGGGGTTGTTCTGTCTGAATGTTTGCCTGTTTGTGTGTATGTGTATGTTGCAGTGTGTGCGTGTGCCTCTTTGTGCATGTTTGCACGCTCACTGCCTCTGTAAGCAAAAAAACAAGCCAGAACAAGCCAGCACATTAACACACTGACACACTTCCGTGCTCCTGTCTTTCCACTCTCCAGGCCTCACGCATGACCAGCATTGCACAACCTGAGCATGTGATGGAGATCCAAACACAGAACTCTATCAAGCTTGAGTGAAAACAAGCAAACTGTGCAGGCAGCAGGTCTACGCTGTGTGCTCTCCGGTAAACTGGCGGTTTGTAATGTAGAAAGGCAACAGGGCTGAGCAATGTGGACCAAAAACTATCCTGCAATAGCATTGCTATGTAAAACAACTGGGATATGTTACTGATACCATATATATGATATTATGAAAGATTATTAAAGGGGTCCTACACCACCTTTTCTTTTACTGATACTAAAACCATGAGTATTGCCCAATATGGATCTAATATTTCTTGTTCTGAAACATAAAGTAGAATTTCACTGTTTTTTAAAGCTTTTTTTTTTTTAATTTTTTAGTTCTGTTAGGATATAAAAACATCATTCAGAAAGGTTTGATATAAATGTTCTGTTCTATGGAAACTTACCAAGTAAGACTTTGTTCACAGTAGCAGTGATAAGAACCAGACATCTGAAGCGCTTCAAGTTGTCGAATGCCAGAGACATAGTTTTATGAGTTAAAGTTTTGACCTAAATCACATTTTAATAGTCTATTTTTGGAAGGAAGGCACATGCAAGGGGTTGTAAGACAAAACAGTTCCCCAAAATTAAAAAAAAATCAGATTTACCACTAATTTGCCCAATCATAGCATCATCAAAAACACATGTAGGCTCACTGGTGGTTTTGGATAATAAATGAAAAGGAGGTTGACTTCAGGTGCGTATCTACAAGAGGGCTAAAAGTGTTCCCAAACTACTCCAACACTCCATCATCCCAAAAGAACTACAGCTAACAACAAGTGCTCCTTCAGGCTAGACTTGTTGCATGATGACTATGATGCTCACAGCATCCAGTAGACAAAGTTTCTGATTGGTTAAGTGGCTAATCTGCATAATAAACAGTTCTCCAACATCAGCACAATAAAGGTCGATTTTTAAACGATAACTGTGATATATCCTGCGATATATTATGCTGGCTCTATCTCTAAGAGATGCTCACTGCTGGAGAAACGCAGGAACAAGATCATCAGAAAAAACTAAGTTGCTCAAACCTACCTTGAGGAGTTTTCAACACAGAAGATGCTCAAAATGTCCAGAACATCACTCTGTCCCTCTCTCCTGAAGTTACAGAGGAGCTGAGAAGAACGCAGCCTCACAACTTCTTCAACTTCTTCTGGTCAGAGAGAGAGAGAGAGAGAGAGAGAGAGAGAGAGTGAGAGAGAGAGTGAGAGAGAGAGAGAGAGAGAGAGAGAGGGAAAAGTTCTCTGATGCTGTCTCAGTCAAAAAGTCTGTCTCCCGAAGTTCAGTCCCTGCATCCATGTGACACAGTGTGTCCTCCAGTTTCAGGCTGGAGTGTGTAAATATCCTCACACTATCACGACAAGCACCTCCTCAACATCCTCATCTCGGACGGCATGCCTGTGCACTCTGTGAGGCAGCGTGTGTGCGACCTCTACTGGAGATCACGAGTAACTCCACACAAAACGAAGCAGAGGAATGGATCTCCTGCAACTTCGTTTAAAAAATGTATTCTGTTGTATTTTGTTTTTGCGCATGAAAGTTAATCACATTTTCAGTAGACCCACCCCTCCTATCTCCATGTATCTATTTTATCTCCATCTATCCATCACCCACTCCACAGTGTGGTGGCAGAACTGAGAAGTACTTTTAGCCACAGACTCACCAGCTTAAAGTGCTCCGCAGAATGCCACACAAAATCCTTCCTTCCCACTGCCGTCAGACTCTGTAACTCCTCCCCCTGTCCCATACCGACCCATCAGACTTTATAACTCCTCCCCCTGCCACCCACCCACCCATCAGACTCTATAACTCCTCCCTCTGCCACACATCCACACAATAATCTGTGCAATAATAGCCTGTTGCTTCTTGTTGTATATTTCTTCCCAGGTTAAATAACTATCATGTGAAGGACTATGTGCATTATTTTTGCTATGATGTGCAACAGTCTACCCTGTGCAATAATGTGAAATGTTCTTATCGGGCGCTTAAACATTATCATTATGTGCAATATCTCGTGTGCAGTTGTCTTACCATGTGCAATATCATGTGATGTTTTTCTAAATGGGTACGGAATCACTTTGTTACGTGCAATATGTTACTTGCAATAATCTTCATGTGCAATATCACTATTACTTTTTTATTACTTAATATAACTATTAATTCTGTACTAAGTGCAATAGCTTACTCCAAACTACCATTTGTGTCCATAGATTTTCATCTTTGGGGGGTGGGGGTGTGAAAATGGGTGATAATGAGTACAAACACATGAATTCTGTCTGACCTAAGGCTGAGGAATGTAATACTGAACTACACAAATTTACATAACATGACAAAAATCATAACATTAAATGCTAGTTTTAGTCTGAATTCCTCAGTGGCTTAGACAAATTCCATGGTTGGTGACACCACTTCTTCTCTACTGTTGAAAAAATTGTTTAATTGGCATTACTGACATGGACTCCTATTGAAAAGAATATGTAATTTCATTACCAGGTTGATTGACTGTTTGATTGATTGACTGTGTTTCACAATTTAGATCTGAAAAATGACACAGAAAACAGAAAACCAGAACTATTAGTATTACAATAAGTGTGCAGTAAACTTTTAGACAGGGTAGTAACCATGTTTCCAGCTATAAATCCCTTGAATGCTTTGCAATTATGCTCTTGCTTGATTGTCTATCTGATGAGGACCTCAAGGCAGCACTGATCTGTCCCATTCCAGAGAGGCTGTCCTCCTCCTCACGCCCCTACATGCCCTCTCTTGCCCCTACATGCCCCAGGAGTGCGTGAGAGAATTCCACAGGGGCTGGAGGGATTGAGGAGTAAAGCAGAGAAGAAAGAGCAGCAGAGAGCAAAACTGTGATTTATCTTTTGAGTGTGAGAGATATTTAATGTTTCTGGCTAAGAACAAGGTAAGTGACTCAAAGTCCAAGGGCCTTCTTTAAGCCTAGTCTTAGACTAAATTACATCATCAGTTGTCAATTCTCTAGTCTGTTTTAGTCTTGCATGTCTTATTCGTTGCCATCATGTTTAGACTGACCATGTTCATCTGTCAGCTTTTAAACTGGACAAAAATTAATGTAGAAATGTTGCAGAATTAATATTTTTATCAGGTTTAATGAGAAAAATGATGCATGCAAATATTTGAGGCAATGGCTTAAAATTTTTTTTAATTTAAGTGCATTCAAAAACCAAAAAACCATCCTGTGTGTCAGGTTTGGGGACAGTGACTGTGGGCGGCCACTAGAGGCTGCCAGGATTTTGTTGTGTATTTCCTGAGCACACCGGGTTTGTGTCAGTTTATTATTTGTTTCAGCTGCCAGTGTGCTTAGGAGAAAGAAGTGTTATGTATTTAAGTTCATTAGGGACCGACAGTAGTTGCTCTGTGTTTTGTGTTTCCCCTTTTGGTCAAAGTATTGAGTCTTGGTTTCTGGCCCTCGTGTCTTTTGTTTTGCTCTCTTTAAATAAATAATATGAAGCATGGAAGTCTGCCCACACGCCTGCCATCACTGGGGAGTAAGGGGGAACCGTGACACTCGGCAGCTGTAAATGCCAGGCAATTCGTTTTTTCCAGACATTCCTAAGAGGTTCTGCACCATGTCTCTTGCAGGATGCCCCACAGGTTTGTGGAGCTGGCTAGACACGTCTTTGAAGTCAATTCTTGGAAGGCTAGGTGTCTTTAAATTTTTGATCAGCAGTTTGTGTACTTGCAGTAAGTTCACTTGGAATTGGAAAATAGGAAATAGCGCCACCAATCTCCACCAAGGTTCATCTGTTTCTGTGGTGAAGTCTGTTGAAACAGATCAAATTAAAAATATAAATAAATAATTACAAATTAAAAAGATGCATATATCTCTTGAAAAAATATATTAACACTTATAATTATACTTATATATTTATGTAATATTATTGTATAGTGTACATTTTTTTATATTAAACTGTTTTATTATATCGTTTTCATTTCAATTGGTTATACTGCTTTTGCTTGTATACTTTCTTATACTCTTATTCTGTCCACTTTGCTGTTGTAACAATGCAAATTTCCCACACGTAGGACTAATAAAGGGTTCTCTTATCTGAAATAAGCAAAATAAGTTAAAAAAAATAAAATAAGCAAAGATCAGAAAAAGTTTTTTGTTTTTTTTTGCTTTGAAACAAGATCATTTCTGTTGCTATTTTTAGTGTGTGCTAGATATTTAGATATTTTTGCTTAGTTTTTGCTTACTTGTTTCACGAAATCTTGCTGAGTAAAATTGGCTTGCCCCCGGCAGATGCAAAATATCAGCATATACATCTCACTTATATTTTCTCTGTTTTGGGGCTGTTGCTACAATTTTGATTTTGGTAGTGATGAAGAAGCACTACATGGCTTCACCTTTAAGTTCTTCTAAAGCTTTTATATCCTTTTAGAACTCATTAACCCGAGTTAAGTTCTCCGTATTTGTAAGCACTTTTCCAACCTAACCCAATAGTAGACCTGGCTAGATGAGAACCCAGAACCCTTGACTGTGCCTCAGTCACAGTAGTGCTGGATGTAAAACTCTAAAGAAAATCAGAACAAGGCTTGTAGGCACATACTCCATTTCTCCTAAGGCACCTCATCTCTGGAACAAATTTGATCTCAACTCATTACTCATCAATGTTTTTCCATCCTCTGCTAAAGGGATCTTCCTTCCCAGGAGGAAACTGGTACTAAGCTGGGAGGCCTCTCCTGGTAGCACTTTTACAATAATTTATAAATGAGACTCTGCAGTAGACAGAGCTCAGGGTCATATAAAATGCATGTGTTGAAGTTTTAATTAACTAATCACCTATTATCTACAGAAATGAGGACAAAGAATGACTAAACACTCCTTGGTATGATGAATAATGGACTAATGTGCTACTATTACAGGCAGGCTCAGAGAAAAGTTGTTCGAAATGGTCCTCTCAAAGAGAGTGTCCCACTGGACGGTGGCGGAGGTTTTTGATTGGGTCAGGGAGCAGTACCCTTCTCAACAACGAGCCCTACAACAGGCAATAGCTAAACATGCCATCTCAGGTACTTTTATGCTCAAATGTATTGTAATCTAAGAAGAAATAAAGCTGAGCTGTGAAACTGGAACCTTCTCCTTCTCCAGGTCGAGTTCTCTTAAGGATTAGGAAAGAACAGCTGAGCAGATTGGGAGTGGAGCAAAAGTTCCAGCAGCAGTTTCTTCATGATGTTCTTCTCCTCAGGATTCAGGAGGAACTGGAGAACCTCAGCAATATGTATTATTAGACAATTCATATTCTTCGAGATATGTTTTCTTGGATTTTCATCAGATGTCTCTAAATGTTTTTCACTTGCATAGAGAAAGTGTTTTATTCTGCTAACAAAATATGGAGATAAATATGGCTTTTTTCAAGAAACAACAAAGAGAAATTATTTGTCAATGGAATAAGACACTTTTAATAGACAAGATAACTAGAAATAACATAACTCATGTAAAAAAAATGTAATTAAGGTTCATTATTCTTACAACATTCTCAACTTGATGTTTGTAATTGATTTTAAGTGATCCACCTGCAGAGAATACCTAAATTTTTTTATTCTTTTTTAGAACCTTTTTGGAAGCGTTTTGTTTCAACACAAATGTTTTCTGCTTGGACTTAATCCAGCCTTGATTTTCGTTCCAAAGTTGTACAAAATGGAAAACTATGAAATCTCTGGAAGCACAAATGGGAGATAGCGACAGACAGATCTCAGGGCAGCATTTTGCCGAAGAAGAAGCTATTATTCATGGCCAGACAGAGACAAGTGAGTGAATCACATGCACTAAACTTGATGCTGTTTGTTTCTGCAATTACTCAGTGCGGTGGTGCATGCCCAGCCAAATTGCTTTTGTGTGGAACTGAAAGGCGCATGTCCTGGTGCCTCTTGCGGAGTCTAATGCAGATTTTTTCTGATAAATGTACGTGGAAATCCCCACAATAACCTGGAAACTGTAAATGTATAAACTGTATAGACTCAGTGCTCCAGAGGATGGGAAGGCTGGCGGCGTGGGACAGGTGAGACAGTACACCCCTCCAGGGCCGCCACCTGAATGGGGACAAGCGTGTCCCAGTGTGTAGATGGAACAGATTGGCTGTTGCCATGGGCCTGAGTTTCCAGAGGGTGGCTAGGGGAGGGCAACCACTGGGACAAGGAGTGGGTCAGTCAAGTCCAGTCGGATTCTTTTATTAGGTCTTGGTTCAGGATGACTTGAACTGGGACCCAAACTCATCAGAGCCATAAACATCCCAGTCAACTGTTTGGCACCAGCTGACCCCTGACTGCTCTTGCCATTTAATCTTGTATGGTCCATGTAACTGGGGCTGCTACTCTGAACGCCAGGTCTACTGGATAGCATTGCAATAGGGCATTGGCTGTAGCATTTTTTGGTCCAGGTCAGTCCGTGATCTAGAAATTGACTGCATTGAGACCCTTGTAGTCAATGGAGGGTCGAAATCTGCATTCCTTCTTTTCCACAAAAAAGAAGCCCATGGAGGCTGGGGAGGTGGATCGGTTAATGACTCCTGCCTGAGAGCATAGGCCATGTACAAAGCTTTGACTGAGGATAAACAAGTGACCCAGGACGGGATATTAACAGGTAAGGTGAGTGTGGACTTTCAATGGAAGTGGAATGAGACTGGACAGACTGAACCTGGCATGAATGTTCAAACTGGGGGACCTTAATGAGATGCAGCCTAAGTACCAGTCTATAATAGGATTATGTTTGCAGAGCAATCATAAACCTTAAACCATTAGATTCTGTGATTTTAGGAGGATCAAGACCTGTGCACATTCCACATGGTGTGGATTATTCAAAAAATGGGTGCTATGATTCTAGTTACAGGTGAGTCACTGATATGGTTACCATTTCTGGCTTTAACCATGACTGGGTAGGCTAGAGAAGCTGTGGGAATAGACACCGACAAAACTAAAGACTGAGACACAAAGTTGCCGCTTACCCAGAATCTACAAGAGCAAAGACAGAAACAGAATGGTTATCAACAGATACGACAACATGAATGAGAAATGTGTTTAATTTCGCTACCTCTAGTTTCCCTCACCCCAACAATGCAGGTAAAGCCACTGATATTGTCTGAGACTCCTCGCTTCGTAGGTTTAGCTGGGAAGGCCCTGTCTGCATGGGTTCTGAAAAAGCATTCATGTGTGACTATTTGATTCGTGTGCAGTCATGATTCGTGCGCAGGAAACGTCATCTTGGCAGATATGTGAAACTGTTCTGCATTCATCTGAACACAGTTCCTCTTTTCAGTGTGCAGTGGGGTGTGGTAGAGACTGATCAGGTCTGGTGGACTGTAGCTTTGACCAGTGTGCTGTAGCGTATTTGTCAGTGTGTAAAAGAACAGTGATAGTGTGGTGGTGTGTTTTGGAAGAATGCTTCTGTATTTTTATCTGCTTTTTGTGCTCCACATTGCAGAAGGTGAGTGTAATATTTATTGTATTATAATTGTTCAATATAAGTGGAGGAAACTGATGTGCTACAGTTTAGGACTACTGATATACCTGAGTATATCTGGCAACACCCAGTCAAACATCATAATTACACAAGTTATCTATCTAGTAAAAATCCACTAGCAAAAAAGAGCTACCTTATGAGGACATATTTGACTATTTTAGTTACCATTTTTATCAGAGTAAGCAAACTGTGACAGCTACCTGAGCAACATGACAGAATGCTTTGAAATGATTTCATTAATAGGGTCGCACCCAGTACCGCTTCTACACTTGGTTTAAAAACTATTCCATTATTTATAGAATCACGAATTGGCATTAACTGGGATATTGGGACAATAAAAGGAGATCAGTTTGAAGCAGATTGCACCATTAGACATGGAAACACTGTAGACTGTTCCACAGAAAGTCCTGTCTCTCAATAAAAACAGTACTTGCTTCATGGACAAGTGGGGAAGAAATCCCCCATTGCCCCATGACGTGGAGAAATGCACATGCATACTTGCTGGTTACCATTTTTGGGTGTAAATGAAGGCAAATGTTAAAAAATGAAGATATTTAACAACATGTAAGCATAAATTTGTCATTTTGTGGTCATAAGTCATAAAGTCCATGAAATAATTATTGGAATATCCAATAATTTTGCAATCTGTTACTGGTTTCACCACCCAGACCTGCCGAATTGTGTCGAAGTAATTTAGTGACGAAGCATTTGAATAATTAAAAAAAAACAAAACTGAATTGTTGAAATGGAATAAAAACATGCTTGAATGATAATGTGTGTAAGTTTATGTAGTGAAATATGTTGAATTTATTTAAACTCTAATTACCCCATTTAAGATTCAATATAGAAACATTCAGCCTTTCAAATGCAGAGCAGCAGCGCACAATCCACACAGACTGAAATCACGTTTTCGGCGAACTCAATGTCTCGCACGCATTTAATGCAATGTCTCAGGAGCCAATGCATTAAACGCACACGCAAGACTTTGAATTCAAAATGAAGAAGTCACAACTTTCTCAATGTTGAACTGGTGTTTCTGCAGGCTGCACCCTGTAAGACAACAACATTTACCATTTACTCATGAGGGTCAGTACTGCTGCCCTGCTCCTGCACTGACCTACACACCACACCCGAGAGTGTCACCTGGGAGAAATACAACACAAACAAAAGCACATGGGAAAAAATGTCCATTGGCAGTGGCCAGTACAGAAACAGAGTCCAGCTGTTCAATGCTCACTCTCCAGAAAATCTCTCTACTCATATTCCACCTTAAAATATCCCTGCTTCAACTTCTGAAGATGGAGGCATGTACAGGTGCAATCTGAGGATGAAAGAATACACATACATAGTTTTCATGGTACCAGGTTGTTACACCCAGGCGTATGAAGCAGGGATATTTTAAGATATTTTAGGACACACGCGGGCAGCCACAGAAGCAAGACACAGTGACAGAGTGTAAATTTCAGGAACGTATAGTGTATTATACAACTTTGGTGATACAATGACAGACAATATATAGATACAATGACAGGGACACTATGTACAATTTAGTATTTACAAACAGAAACAACCAAGATGGGTCTATAGATGACACCAAAGGCAAGAAATAAATAAAACAAAGCAACCCTAATCCTACTGTAAGAATATCTATCCTCTATCAAAAGAAATATAACACAAAAGCTAATGTCTAATCTAAGCTAACTACAAAACAAAACTTACAAAGGGTGGTGTCCGCCTCTTACCTAGTGTTTC
>JBBJLS010090745.1:0-22222 GCA_037577275.1 Bryconaethiops microstoma | reverse complement strand
ACACACACACACACACACACACACACATAAATTAAATTACAGTATATACAAATCCAGTTTAAAATGACCATTCATGGATACCTGCAAGTGAGAGTAAGTGGGGCTGTGCGTGATCCGTGTTTTACAGTCATATGATTCAAATATTGCTTATCAGAGTTCAGCATCTTCCAGTGGCCAGGGAGGAGGAGGCCTGCGTGAGTGCGGACCGGGTGCAGGGCGGGTTTACCTGTGACCGCCAGGGCGTGTGTGGCGGAGGCCGAGAGCCCGGTGATGCTGTTGAAGGCGGTGCAGATGTAGGTTCCGCTGTGGCTGTAGTTACTGTCCTCTGTGAGGAGCAGGGGAGAGTTCCCTGCACTGACGCCGTTCACTTGCCAGGTAACGGAGGCGGCGGGCACAGACTCGGTGGAGCAGAGCAGCAGGACGTCTGACCCCTCCTGCACACTCACCGCTCCCAGGACCCTCACATCCGGCCCATCTGGAACAAAAACGCTCCGTCAGCGCCTCCTTCCAGCAAATCACACGGACTCCCAACTAACAACAGGCCTTTACACACGTTTCAGACAAAGACTGCTGGTCTGTCCATCTGTCTGCCTGTCTGTCCATCCGTCTGCCTGTCTGTCCATCCGTCTGCCTGTCTGTCCATCCGTCTGCCTGTCCGTCCGTCTGTCTGCCTGTCTGTTCATCCATCTGTCTGTCCGTCCGTCTGTCTGTCCATCGATCCGTCTGCCTGTCTGTCCATCTGTCTGCCTGTCTGTCCATCCGTCTGTCTGTCCGTCCGTCTGTCTGCCTGTCTGTTCATCCGTCTGTCTGTCCATCCATCCGTCTGCCTGTCTGTTCATCTGTCTGCCTGTCCAGCCTTCCGTCTGTCTGTCCATCCATCTGCCTGTCTGTCCATCCCTCCGTCTGCCTGTCTGCTCATCCGTCTGTCTGTCTGTCCATCCGTCTGCCTCTCTGTCCATCCATCCGTCTGTCCATCTGTCTGCCTGTCTGTTCATCCATCTGTCTGTCTGTCTGTCCATCCGTCTGTCTGTCTGTCCATCCGTCTGTCTGTCTGTCCATCCATCCGTCTGTCTGTCCATCCATCTGCCTGTCTGTCCATCCATCCGTCTGTCTGTTCATCCGTCTGTCTGTCTGTCCATCTGTCTGTATGTTTGTCCATCCATCTGTCTGTCTGTCCATCCGTCTGTCTGTCTGTCCATCTGTCTGTATGTCTGTCCATCCGCCTGTCTGTCTGTCCATACGTCTATTTGTCCGTCTGTCTGTCTGTCCGTCTGCTTGTCTGTCTGTCCATCTGTCTGTCTGTCCGTCTGCCTGTCTGTCCATCCATCTGTCTGTCCGCCCATCTGCTTGTCTGTCCATCCGTCCGTCTTTCTGTCTGTCCATCTGTCTGTCTGTCTGTCCATCCCTCTGCCACTGTGTCAGTCTGTCTGACTGCTTGTCTGTCTGTTCATCTGTCTCTCGGTCTGTCTATCCGTCATCCTGTCCATCTATCTGTCTGTCTTCCTGTCAGTCTTCCTGTCTGTTTCAACTGTCTGTCTGTCTATCTGTCTCTCTCGTCTGTATTTCTTTCTGTTCATCTTTCTGTTTATCCGTCAGTTTGTTTATCTGTTGGTCTGTCTGTCAGTCAGTCTGTCACTGTGTCTGTCTGTCTTTCTTTCTGTCTGTCTGACAGTCAGTCAATCTGTCTGTCATCTGTCTATCTTTTATGTCCACCTGTTTATCTGTTAGACAGTCTGTCATTGTGTCTGTCTGTCTGCCTGTCTGTCAGTTAGTCAGTCTGTCTGTCCAACTGTCATTCAGTTTGTCAGTCTGTCCCTGTCTTTCTGTCCACCTGTCCTTCTGTCTATCTATCTGTCCATCCGCCTGTCTGTCAGTTTGTTGTTTTGTCTGTTTGCTGATCTGTCTGTCAGTTAATCTGTTTATCTGTCCATCTGTCTGTCTGTCAGTCAGTCAGTAAGTCAGTCAGTCAGTCTGTCTTCGTATCTGTCTATTGATCTGTCTGTCAGTCTGTCATTTTGTCTGTTTGCTTATCAGTCTGTCAGTTCATCTTTTTATCTGTCAGTCTGTCTGTTCATCTCTCAGTCAGTCTGTCTGTCCATCAGAGAATGGTTTGATGGATGGTTTATTAGTCATCATTATGTTTATTAGTCATAGTGTGTATGAATTTACAAGGAAAGTGTTGAGTCCAGAAGGTTTAGTGCAGTTTTATACTCACAGTTAATGGTCAGGATGTAGCTCGCAGTCCCTGAGCTGGTGGTGCTGCTGAGGGTGCACCTGTATTCCCCTCCATCCGTTCTCAACACGGAACTGATCAGCAGCGTGGTGTTATCCACAGAAAACTCAACCCTGTCGCTGGGAGACAGAACCCGGTCGTCTTTCGTCCACTCTGCAGTGACGTTGGGCTCGATTCCAACGCAGGTGAGGTTAGCACTGCTTTTATCTTCTATGAGATGTCCCTCAGGGCCGACGATAACTACAGAAGACGCTCGCCCTGAGAAAGAGAGGAAAACACGACATGAGACAATAATGTCTGAAAACTGTTTATCAGTTATAAACTTGCATTTTACAGGCTTTGAACATTCATTGGTCCACCTGAACGAGTAATACTCATTTTTATAATTACCCCTCATCATAGTAACCAAAGTGTGAAAATGTATTTTCTTTATGTAGTTCTAAATATATCCAGTAGTACTATTCCAGTTTATCTGTTGTACTAATAACCGGCTGCTCACGCGCTGTATGCTGCTGTAGAAGCTGTGATTGTAGGCTCTGGATCAAAGACAACTTTTGCAAGCAAAGCAGGCAGCAAGAGTGCATTTGTAACATATTAGAATCATTGTTTTATTTATTTCCATCAGAAATAACCATTTCATGTTAGAATTTTCTGTGAAGGAGCTTATAGAGGCAGATGTTTGCCTCCATTCACCACCACTGGGAACAGTTCTGGCTCAGTAAGTAGAATGGCACGTTTCTACGTCTTAATAACTTAGTTATGCAAAATTGATGAAATTCCACTTCAAAACAGCTCTTATGGTAAATGTGAATAACATTAGCCAAAGTTAATTGAGGAATAAAAGGAATTTTTACAAAAGAATGACTTTAGTTATTTAGTTACAATAACAGCATAGCAAAACTTACCTGTCTGACACACATAATATCAACACTGAATAGAAACTACTTAATAGACTGTAGTACTTAAAATAGATTATATTTTACCTGTGAGCAGGATTACGGTCAGGGTGGTCACTAAAACTCGCTCCATGATTCCCATGGTTGTTTTCACTTCATGCCGTCTGGTGTCCCGTTCATACACTGCAGCTGGAAGGTGTGTGCGGCGCTGCTTATCCTGAACTTCCTCATGCCAAAGTGCCCTTTGGTTTAGGGCTATGGGAACAGTTTGCTTTGATTTCAAGGAAGGCTTTGAGTTCAAGGGAGGCTATGTCTGGAGGTCCCAATTAGATTTACACAAAACCAGGTGGCAAAATGGATTCTTGGACTGCAGAGACCCATTGATTGACATTCGAGGCCTCCTGAAAGCATCTACAGCAATTTTTGGGGGGCTAAGTGACATACATCCCCCCCACCACAACTATTTGTTTAGTCAGATAATCGCCACAGGCGATTATTTGTTTAGTCAGATAATCGCCTGTGACCTCATCAGAGAACTTTGAGGAGAATCACCCCATGATAATGTTTTCCGTATGGATTGGTCGCTAGAGGGCGCTTCTGAGCCAAAACGTATATGGAACTTTTGTGCAATATTTTGATGTATAAATTAGTCATTTTTAAAGAACAGTATAAAACATTCAAAAGCTACTGTGATGTTTTAAAAATGTTGTTACAGCACTTTCTGAAAGTGCCCAGATCAACCAATCAGCTCTCAGTAGCCAGAATGCCAGCCAATCAACTCGCAATAGCCAAAGCGACAACCAATGAGCATTCGAGAAAGAATGCCAACCAATCAATCAGTGAGCAAAAAGCCAACCAATCAGCGCTCATTTGCCAGAATACCAACCAATAAGCTCTCAGTAGCCAGAATGTCAACCAATCAGCTCTCGGAAGCCAGAATGGCAGCCAATCAGCTCTCGGAATGTCCTTTAAGGGAGTATCTGCATGAAAAACTAGAAAACTATTTTAAATAAAATATTTTTAGCCGTTCAGCCACATTCAGCCCAGTGTGTTAAGCACTCGCTCATGGGTTCCCTCTGGTGTTTCTCATGAACAGTTTTTTTTATTTTAATGAGAGGAACAGGAAGTTTTCAGACGCCTTATAAACTGGTCCTGGCCTCATACTGGGAATATACATATAACATATATTTGTGCAGGCCTAAATACAATATATGTTGTGTGAGGAGGACATTCATTCTCTTGTATTGGTCATGCAAAAACAAAGAAAACCAAAAATAATAGGCCAAAAATGCACTGCAAACTTTTGTTTATATTTCAGAATTTAATAACATTTAACAATAGAGTTCAAATCCACAGTAGAATCTAAAGTAAGGAAAACTATAATAATCATAATATAATAACAATTTTATACAAAGCAGTGGTGGAAAAAGCCTTAAAAATCAAATAGATGATTTCACATATTTTGGAAGTCCAGCATCTAAAACAGCAGATGGAGCCAAACCCTACTTTTTTATTCCAGCAACAACATCCCGTATTCACATTATAATCCTTCAGTTTCTGTAGATCACGATTTAACTTTTATTATATGATTACAAATTCTTTAAAATTTCATCTGTAACAAAGTCACCCAGAGTGAGTTTGGTGTCAATTGGTTCATTGTAGAGAGTCTGATCTCTTTCCAGTGGAGGTGAATGGAACCAGACGTCTCCGACACAAATCCAGCTGTTTTATTCTCTATCGCCCCCCAGTGAAGCTCCACGTGTTTATACGGATGTTGATGATGTAAAATAGTGAATATGAACTAAATCTCTTTTCTTTGGGGACTATTTTACCTCAGGACGCCCTGCATGTATCCCTCCACAATGAATGGGTTTAGTTTTAGAACCAAAATCTTCGACCAGAACCATCTGTTGGAATAACTTTCTGTGAGGAGATTTTAGAGGTAGACGTCTGGTTCCATTCACTTCCACTGTGAGTCTCTCCAGAACCCACTCTGAACCACTCTACTTACATCTTAACCCCTTCATTACGCGAGATCAAGATTCAGCTCCTGAACTGCTTTGAGGGTGTGTTTACTTTTACACAGGAAATGCCGAAACGCCTTTATTCTGCTCACAGGAAACTCAGCTAATTATTTCCTGAATGCCAGTTAAACAAGGCTGCTATTGCCTGAATATTTTTGCTGAAATAACAAAATAACATTGACAAAAATTCAGAGACGTTGATCTCACTGCATTTTCAAATGGTCATTTAAATTATTTTTAAAATATATATATTTCTATGTTTTCCTACCCGGCGCTGTGAAATTAAAAGAATGTTTTTTACTTGCCTATCCCCAACATCTCGCTGGACTATATTCATACATTTTATATGTATATATATATATATATACACACACACACACACACACACACACATTATTTATACACACACACACACAATATATATATATATATATATATATATATATATGAGTAAAATGAGATAAATGAAAGCATTTCAGTGCAGTATTCCAGCTTCACCTCAGTGTTCCACTCTTCTGAACCACGGTAAACCCATCATCAAATATTGGTTTGTAAAATTAGTCTCAAACAAATATCTGCTGATCTCAATATACAATAATTAAATAGTTATTATTATATACATTGAGGAGCTTCACTCTCCAGACAGAGAGTTAATACAGTTGAAAGTGTGGAATCACTTATTAAACATACAATAAATGTAGTATTAGATGTTTTATATAATGTCATGTTTTTTGGCAACAACAAGGACCTAATAAATCATAAATAAAACTATGTAATCTATTTATTTTAGTTAATTCATTAGAACTTCACTTTGGATATTCATTTTATTAGACCTTCAGACTTTATTTACATTTATTAAGAACTGTATTCCAGGTATTACTTTATTAGACCTTCATTTTTTATATACCTTTTATTATTCATTCTGCATATGACTTTTTTAAAAACTTCATTTTGGAAATTAACTTTATTAAAACCTCACTCTGGATATTAATTTTATTAGAACCTTATTCTGCGTATTATTTGATAAGAATTTCATGTTTGCTGTTCTTCGGTTTGGTCAGAATCATCTCCAGCTCTGTTCTTCATTCTGGGAAAATCTGACATTTCTTCATTTTGGGGAGCTTCCTACTAATAGGCAAATTGAGCAGATAAGAATTTTTGAAATTATGTTCGAGTTACACAGTCACTGTTTTTATAACATTCGTCCCCTCCTCTGCAACTAAAACAAGCTTCCCTTCTTCCCTCTCTCCTCTCAGCAGCCCTCTCTTCTTCCTCAGATAACGGAACCCAAAAACCGCGATTACCACACCTGAACTTATACCCAGGACCACCAAACCCATAGAAAGGAGGAGTGAAGTATTTCCACCCTGTTGGACCGTATAGTCCCAGAGTCCCACGGAAACCATACTGACTCCTATCAAGGTGCCCCAGAACCCAAAGGCCAACATGCAGACCCCCCAGGACATCTCCATGCCTCCGGTCACCACGGTGATGCCCGCCACCGCGACCGTCCCACTGGGAAAGGTGACGGTTTCAGACTTTGGGTCGAAAGTCACTGTTGGGGTGGGTTCAGGCAGTGCCGAGGGATCCAGGACTGATTCCATGGTGACCAGTAGCTGCTGCTGTAGTGTCCAAAATGTCTATTTGATGACTATTTTCCAAATGTTGCCCAGATGACCTGATTTGGTCTCAAGCAACTTGATCTGACTAATTTTATTTGTCCCAAACGTTTCGTGAGTGACTTGATTAAAGGTACTGAATATTCCTCAGATATTTGATGAGTGGTCCCAAACGTTTCTTACATGACATCTAGTTTTAGAGGCACCAAAGGTTTCTTAAATGGCTCGATCAAGAATTCCAAACGTTTTTTTTTTTAAATTTTTTTAGATGGCCCGACTTTGTAGTTAATATGCAGCCAGGTTCATCTTCATAAGGATGAAACCACCCACTCCAGAGCAGCAGACTGAGAGGACCAGGGCTTAAATCAGTTGTCTGTCTCTTCTTTGGGTGCGTTTTGGTCACAGTGAGCTCTTTTTCCTGGGATATGCTTCACTTCCTCCTGTTGGCTCCAGTCATTTCGATGAAGACTGGAAGGTAGTTGGAAGGGAAGCATTAGTGTAAGCTTTACAAATACACGACTTCATATTTGAATGCAGGTGCACCCGATTTCGAGACCTGTGTAACTTTTAGCGTGAAGAGCTTGCTGTGTGATTAAGTAAAGAGTTTGTACATTAATAACAACTGGACAGATGCTATAAGTCATATTATAGCTGTATAATGTTGTCAGTAATACCACAGAGCTTAGGGCAAGCATGAATGGCCTGTTTTGTAACATTTTGGAAATGGTCTTTTTTTGGATTTTTTAAACATAAAATCATAATCACTGCACATATTTCTTACACTATTTAAAAGGTATTACCCATCAAAACCTACCCACCAGTTTTGCACAGCAAAGGTAAGTTAACTTACATAACTTTCGCATCCAGAGTCCTCATTTTAAGGTCAAAATTAGAGTGAAATAATTAGAAATCGAGTTAGACGCTATTTCTTGGTTTCATATGCCCTCCACTCAGGATTGGACAATATAATTACTTAAAGGCAAACGAGATTGGGAATAAAAAGAGAACTAACAGAAAAGATACACATTCCTCACCTCTCAGCTCAAGTTTTATTCCTCCGCAAAGTCACGAATGAAGCCGTCAAAGATCCCGAGTGGCTTGGAGAGCCATACCCTTTGGTTGGCCGTTCTTAAAGAAGTGGTCGAGAGCTTTAGCCCTTTATGCGGCGCGTCTCCACCTGCAGAAGTGTTTGTGTCCACGCGGGACGGGCCTGTTGTTATTAGTTTGGTTATCATTTGTTTGTCATCCTGAAGGAAAGCCGTGTCTGTCATCAAGCATCATTATGACCCATTACCTCCTATTTATCTAAGGCCCACTCCCTTCCTCCGCTCCCTCCATCACTCTCTCGCTCTCACTCCCTCGCTCAGGACTGGGGTGGACTTTGAGTGGGTGCATTGTTTTCTGGGCAGAAAGCTGGAGTGTGTTTTTCTTCTCATTCAGAAGAAATTTCCCTCTTCAGTGTGTTCTGTTGATCTTTCCCTTTTGTCTTTATCCTGTCTCTGTGTTTCGTCCTGTCTTGTAAGGACAAAAGCAGTCCATGCAGAAATGCGGCACAAGTAAATGGCCGACGGCTATCTTTTTGTTATTTTGACTTTCAGGGGGACGCCTCAAGGGACATCTGAGGCAAAACATTTAGTCGTCTCCTGAGGCATAAAAGTCTAGTACAGGTTAAGTGAAATCCTAGTGGGTCGTATTTTTTACAAAGCTGGCCACACATAAAAGTGGTTGATATTTTGAATACAGAAATATAAAGTAATGCTGGAATTATAATAAACCCTTTCTTTTATGACTCCTGTTAACATTCTTCCAGCGTATGATGTAAATGAAGTTCTGTCATCTAGACCAAGGACACAGTTGAGAACCTCTTCTGCAGTACTCATTGTTTACGGTTTAACATGGACATGCCTCCTAAACATGATACCAGTGGCCGACACCAATGGCTATACAGAAAATCAGAACTGTGACTAAAATGATTGAGTCAGTACAACAAGAATAAAAAACATTCACATGGCTGATCTGGGCAGAAATTAAATCCCAGAGTGTCCCTTTAAAAGAGCCAATTACTCCCAGGACCATGTGTAAATGTAATACTCACACAATGTTGTGCAACTGAATCCAAATGAAATCATATGGGAATACCTGCAGAACGCTAGGTTTTATTATAAGATTATTTACATATATCTAGACTAGGTGGACACTATAGCGAGAACATTGTCAATCTTTTAGGGCTCTTTGAGTACATGTGAGATATCTGTGAGACACTGCAGAGGTAGTGCCATGTCCCTTGTCCCTAAGCTGGCGCCTGGATGAGGGTGACCTCGGAGCCAGTACGTCGCTGTGGGTGCCAATGGATACTGAACAAGTGCCGTGTACATTGCTGAGGAACTGGATCACTCATCTAGCATTTACAGAACTGGATCATCATCTAGCATTTACAGAACTGGATCATCATCTAGCATTTACAGAACTGGATCATTCACCTTTAATGATGATGGAACCTGATCACTCACCTTAACTGGTGATGGAATCACATCACTCACCTGTACTGATGATGGAATCACATCACTCACCTGTACTGATGAAGGAATCACATCATTCACCTGTACTGATGATGGAATCACATCACTCACCTGTACTGATGATGGAATCACATCACTCACCTTTACTGATGATGGAATCACATCACTCACCTTTACTGATGAAGGAATCACATCACTCACCTGTACTGATGATGGAATCACATCACTCACCTGTACTGATGAAGGAATCACATCACTCACCTGTACTGATGATGGAATCACATCACTCACCTGTACTGATGATGGAATCACATCACTCACCTGTACTGATGATTGACCTCAGTTATTGATCTTTATTGATGATTTCACCAATGCACTCACTTTTACTGGTGATGCAATCGGATTACTCACTTTAATTGGTGATAGAATCAAATTACTCATGTCATCTTTATTGCTTTGCTTATTGACTTGTTAAAAATGTCTATGCTGTGTTTCAGTGTCAAAACTGAATTGTTCTTCCCTGTGAAATGATTCGCCCCACCTTAAGCCCAACGTACAGCTACTATTTAAACCTGCTCCTGCTAAATCTTCACCTTAAGGGCACTGAGTGTAATAAATCAAGTGGTCTAAATATACACAGCTCTCCAGGTGAGCCAAACAAAGACAAAGCCAGAGCAAAAGTCAATCCCTGGCAGACTGAGTAGTGAGTAGGAGGAACACACTCCAAAACACACTTCTGCCAGTAAAAGAGACTGACGTATGAGGTTGCATAATAGGGTGCATTTGTTTTCCAATGCATTTGTTTTCAAGCAAATGTGATGAAGCAGCTGGTGTTACATGCTCTACTCTAGCTTCTGTATTTTTCATAGATTGAGGGTACATTTATTTATTATAAGTGAAGTTCTTGATTAACTGCTGCTGATCTTTTGCACACATAAAGCAAACAATTACATTCCTGTCTTGTTGCTTTTGACTGCTGACGCAACAAAGTAAACTTTGTCATCTCAGCTAAATACACGTATACAGCGAGATGAGATTGCATGACTTGACTTCGACTTTGATAAAAGGATTTAACACACAAAATCGGACTGAAATAGCACAAAGCTGCTGCTGTTGTACAGAAATCCAAACTCACTGAATTTCCAACATAGTGAAAGGTGTGGAATCTTTGAAACATGGCGGAGGTAGTGTCATATACAGTTGCAGTTGAACCATATCACCCATCTTGTCTTTACTGATGACAGAACTTCAATTATTTTTATTAAGTCGCAGTATAATAACAATACAGCTGTTTTACTGTGCCAATGTTATATAATCAAACACTGTACTATCATATTTAACATGGGTTAGTGAAGGGTAAAGTATCTCTCACTGGTTCAAAGGAACACACTAGAATTATTCTAATGTTTAAGAGCATTCCACTTCTAGTCTGCATTCCACTTCTGTGTGAATCACAGAAAAGTAATGATAATTATTAATTCCACTAAAACATTTTAATTTAGATTTTATGATGTCTTAAATCTTTTCCTCACAAACTAAATGTACTGGGGCCAGTGGCACAGTAGGGCCCCATGACAATCATGGGGGACCCCACTGTGCCACTGGCCCCTTATACAGGGTCATCCCTGGCACACAGGGTTAGGCATCACCCTTTTGACAAATACGATAACCCCCACCACCCTCTCACAAGGTTGATAAACACGCAAATATGATTGCACCCCCAGGGTTCAACAAATACATCTGCCACACCCCCCTCAGCCCCGATGATGAATAAGATTGACATGCTCATCCTACTACAGGATACACAAATATAGTTGCCAAAATCTATATCATCATAGTTCTGGTTTGGCTACATGTAAACCACTGGAAAACCTCAAACCACTTCACCACTATGTTTGTACACTGCTGCATTTGTACCAGATCATACACCCAGCCTTAAATTAATGACAAAATTGGGTAGATCATATTTGTTAAAAATTGAATGGAATAATTTGTCTTTATTAATAAAGGAACTGGATCACATGTCTTGACTGATGATGGAATGGGATCAATCATCTTTATTGAGCACGGAATGGGATTGCTTGTCTTCGTTGATAAAAAAATGATATCTCATCTTTATTGATGATGGAAAGGGATCAATCATCTTTACTGAAAACGGAATGGAATCTCTCATCTTTATTGGTAATGGAATGGTATCACTTGTCTTTTTTGATGGTGGAATGGCATTGATCATCTTTTTTCATGATGGAATGGGATCACTTCTCTTTAATGACGATGGAATGAGATCACTCGTTCACTGATGATGGAACTAGATCACTAGTCCAGCCTTTAATGATGTTTGAACTGGATCACCCACCTGTGGAACATGACTATGAAAGACCACAGTGATGGTGACAAAGTCCATTTAGCAGATGAATTAGATGCGATCAACTGAAAGGGTTAAGGTGTTATGCAAGCCTTTATCTTCTGTTTCATGATCCCTGTGTGGATAGAAAAGCGCCGGGCACAACACGGCGTAGCTGTGTTGTGTTGTGCTGAGGGGATCATAATTGGCTCTGAAGGAGTAATCCAATATAACGGGGCTTCCAAAGGCCATGAATAGCCCAGAGACAATCCCTGTACAACCAAGAGGGTAGTGGGGTATAGCAGGTTTAAACAAGCTAGTAAATCAAGTGAAAGGAACATCAACAGACACAGTTAATAAATATGTTTGGGTTTTGAAGGACATATGTCGGTGGGTGTTAATATGTAGATAGCGATACTTCTTGACAGCTTTAAGAGTTCTTTGCTTGATAAAACCCGGCCTATTAGACCGAGAGACAGGAGATCATGGTTAAAGTTGGAAACAGCATGAAAATGAATGTGATAATAAATTAGTAACATTAGACACCCATGACTAGATTACTAATTTGGATGAAATCACATGACACACCATACCACTAGAGACCTGAACCCCCAAGAAAGACATTCCAATCATTTTCCACTTTGGAACAAAGAGCATTCCATTATTTTATCTAAGTAAAAAGAGAGATTCGGTGTGGGTTTGCTGTGAAACTCTCTGTTCTGGATAAACTCACAGGGAGTCAGAACTGTTCATAGTGGTGATGAATGGAACCAGATGTCTGCCTCTAGAAGCTCCCGAACGTTAATCCATTAAATTGTTATAGTTGCACTACCTGAGGGCTTAGACATTGTTTTTCCATAGTTTTGAAAACAACAAAATGAAACCATTTCATGGTGGAGGGATACATTCAGGGTGTCAGCAACTAGTCCCAAAAGAAGACTGATTTAGTTCATATTCACTGTTTCACCATCATCCATGGCAGTAGAGAATAAAATTAGTGCTGGAGACGTCTGGTTCCATTCAGCTCCACTGGAAAGAAATCAGAATCTCTACAATTGACCGTTACACACCAAACCCACTCTAAATGAGATTGAACTGATGTTTGAGAAATAGGTATTCTTTTAGGAAGATGTTGGAACATTGCTGTGAGGACTGGATTGCATTCAGCCATGAGAGCATTTGTGATGTCAGGTGCTGACGTTGCATGATTAGTTCTGGATCACAAACATCACAACAAAGGTACTGGAGTTCTGCCACTCCAGAGAACTCCACAGCCCAACACTAGGGGGGCCCTGTTCCATAGGTCACTTTTTTCTTTTTAAGGAGATCATTGAAGCTGTCGTTGGTGGGTGTGTTGGCAGGGTCTGTGCCAACATTCTCCATTAGCCAAGGTGTAACATGAAGGGAACACAGTGACAAAACATGAGCTGAGAGACCTGCCAAAAGGTCTGCATGTAGAACATCCTGATAAGATTAAACACTCGTCCAAACAACGCAGATGACACCGTTTACCCTCCTCTGAGGACCGAGAGGGAACCCTAACACAGGGTGAAGCAGAATAGCTCTTTTCTCAGAACCGGGATAAAGATAGCCACGCCTCCTTTAGAAATTAGAAAGTGTAACGTTTGGGCTCAGCAAACAGACTGAAGTTGTAGCGAAAGGATTTCCACCTCGACTCCAACCTTACAATACAAACCCAGTCCACAGTCCACATTTACTTTGTTTGGGAACATACAAACTGCCCAATAAACAAACACACAAACAATGCACTGTTATTGTTGCCTGACCCATCCAGTCCAGCATCTACAGTTGCCAACTAAGACCTAATCTTATCAATCCTTGATTAAGTTAATGGAATGGTTTGGCTAAAGGTCAAATGTCCACAGAGTTCTGAACACCCCAGATGTAGCCGATCAGCTGAAGCACGTTTCAGGTCCAACTTGAGCTTCTTTAGTTTAGAACTGAAGCTATAAAGCTAACGTTGCTAACACTAGAAGTTGATAGTCACCCAAATCTTTCATTATCTCTGGACCTCATCCAGCTCTTCATTAAGTTGGAGTGGACTCATGGGCGTGGTTAAGGACACGGTATGGCTTTCTGTGAGCTGCACAAACGTTTTTTCAGACTCCAGGGCTACTTTTCAGAATCAGAATCGAATCAGTACGCCTGGAGTTATCTGAAATGGTTTATTTCATTTGTGCAGCTCACTGTAAGTTATACTGTGTCCTAAACCAAGACTGGTCTATTTTAAAGAAGAGCTGAATGTGGCGTGGGAGAAGTTTGAATTTATTCTAATGTTATATAGTGTTTTGCTGACATTGCTTTTTAGTCTCTGGTCAGTAAAACACTAAGCGATGTCCACCTGTCCATCAGTGGATGCCAGGGCCTGCGGGAAAGTGGGACATAGGGGGCGAAAAGCAAAAGGGGAATAAGAAAAAGTCTTCCAGGAAATAGCAGGGGGACAGATGGCAGGATTTAGGGATCCTCCAATCACTTGCCACGTTTTAACACCAGCAAACAAAGTACAGATTAATGAGGCACTAAAGCAGTTCAGCCAGTGTAGAAGGCCTCTTACTGCAGTGTTGTCCTCACTGTACCTTCAGCGGAGATCTCCCAATTTTCCAAAATTGTCCCATTATACAGTGGTTGAGATGTGCATTCAGAGGGCGTTTGGTGTGCAACACTTGTTCACAGTGGAAGTGAATGGAACCCACGTCTGTCTCTAAAAGCTCCCTCATAGGAAGCTGTTCCATGAATTAGGCACCCTGATGCCTAAGATGTTGTTTCATCAGAGTTTGAGATGGTTTTGATCCTAAAACTAAACCCATTCATGGTGGAGGGATACCTGCAGGGCGTCGTGAGGCAAAATAGTCCCCAAAAACCAGATTTACTGTTTTACCATCAACATTCCATATAAACGCTCAGAGACACGTGGAGCTTCACTGGGGGTCAATACAAAATATAATGGCTGTATTTGTGTTGGTTCCATTCATCATCACTGCAAATATATCAAGTCTTTACAATAAACCTTTTCACACCAAACCCAGGTTTTGAAATATAGGTGGAACTTTCTTTTACGGTTCCCTAAATTCCACCGAGACAGATTTCTCCTGGAGGTGAGAGGCTGTATCAGTAGAGGCAGGTCAGGTTGGTTTTTGGCAGCCGACTCCTGGATCTAATTTACAAGCACTCCCTGTCTCACCATGAGGCCTGAGAGTATCAGAGGACACGGTTAGTTGGATTGCTCACTGGAAGACTCTCCATCATCAGGATGAAACCAGGGATGGGTTTGGTGTTTCTGGGGCCTGAAGCAAAGTTATATTTGGAGGCCCTGATCACAACTGCTTAATTTAAACAGCAGTCGGGTCCAAAGGCACAGTCTGATTGGTTCTGACTGTATTTGTACTTGTGATAACAGCTTGGCTTTTGCACAATACCGGTACTGCTCTGCTCAGCATCGGTTGCTAAGTAACGACTGCCTCCGCTGCAGCTGACCAATAGTGATGTTCTGCGTTAGCGTCCAGAACGGAAAGCGACACCCTCAGAAAACTGTATTAAGATCATTCCACACTGCAGCCAGTCGGTCCAACTCTGAAGAAGAGTGTGGCAGCAGCCCCTCATCACACCCCCAACCTGTCAGCAGGGGCGGATTGGCAATCTGTGCATTCTGGAAAAGTCCAGGATGCACAGTCAGTGGAGAAAGTCCAGGCCCGTTTTTTAGTCCCAGTCCGCCCCTGCTGAGTAACCTCCCAGTAATTGCACTTTAGGTGGTATTAAATGAATTAAAAGGCCCATGTCTGACATGTGACTCTTCTGTATACCTTTATATTTCTTTAAAGTGTTTTATTATTAATTATAAATAATACTCAACTAAGAACATTAGACAACGCACATGTACTTATGCATTTACTCGGTCAGCAATATGTTGCCAACAAGCCTGCATGCCTTTGTTGGCTGCTGTGGTGTTGGACTCGCACTGCAGCACTGATTTAAGCTCCTCGTAGTCTTGCATGATGATCATACACTCTTCCTCCATGAAGTACGGCGATCGGGCCGTGATTCGAAACTGTGACTTGCGCTGTTGAACACACCCTGAGCACAGAACGTGATAAGTTAACTCTTGACTCAACTGATCAACATCTTATCTTGCGTCGTAGTACCGATTAACGCCACCTTGGACAACCTCGTTTAGTCAAACGCGAGTGTGCAATTTAACCTCGAGTTAAGTCAGAGTTCGTAGTACAGGCCTCAGGTGGAGAAGAAGATATTCAGATGTGAGTGAAAGGCATTCATTTACAAGTTAAACTTTCATAATTAAACTGCATAATACTTGTAATCTAAAACTACCATTTTCAGAAAGGCATTTGATGTGAACTGGCCATGTGAGCAAAGGCAACCAATCAGCTGAAGAGAGTGTGGATTAACGAGTCATGGTACACCTGAGCAGGTGAAGTTCATCAGCTGACTTGATTGAAGGGGTTTAAAGGGAAGCCTGTAGCGCTGTAAGGTATATCTGTTTGCTTTGTTACTTACTGTAGTAAGAGGTGTTTTTGGAGCTGTTGTCAGTGACTGCTTGCTGTTATAGGCATGATTTGGAAGACTAAGAGGTAACTGCTGGAAGTGTGCAATGTTTGGTTTGATGTTTTTGATTAATTGTGTTTTGTTCTGTAGGCTTTGGATGCTCTTTATGGCTTTTTTCTTGGAGCATGCCAGCGGGGGTGTAGGTGAGTTTGGTCATAAAAGACCAACTTGACTTTCAGTTTTTTAAATTTTATTTTAATGGCTTTTTTTTTTTTTTTCCTTCCCCTAGTGTGGAGGAACAGAGCTGGGCACCCTTGGCACAGGGGATTTCTGCATCAGTTCAGAAAACCTAGTCTGTCTCAATCTCCTAATTTGAACAACTATGTGTCCACTCCTGTAGCTGTGCCTGGAAATGGCTTTATTGGTGGTTACCATCCTTTCAAACCACAAGCTGGTAGATTTGCCTATCAGTCCCAGCTTCCTGATTCCTATAGTGGCTCTGTGACCAATGTTCAGCGAGGTTCCCTGCAACAGGGTTTTGTACCCAGTGGTATCTCTGGTCAAACTGTTCCTGCTGCGAACTTTAGGGCCCAATTATCAGGACAGTGGAGTGATCCTTCTTACCCAGTTCCTCTGCCTCCACAACATCAGACATTCCCTGAAGATGCACCAAAACCGCTGTGGTGGTACCTTGGACGTGACCTTCCATCAAGCTCTTCCCAAGGCACATATGATCGCTACACTGGTCCCAGCTTGTATGCTACAACAGCAGTAAGGCAGCATCCCTTACACAAACCATCAAGCCTAGGTGATGGTGTGGTATCCAGCTGGCCAACGGTTGCTAGTGACCTTCCCCAAACCAGTGGGACCCTTCCCTTGAAGGTGCCTTCTCAGAGTGTGGGCACATGGGAACCATCTAGCAGTTTGAAGGGTGGCTTCCAGATTGGCTATGGAGCCCCAGGTGCAAGACTCGACCAGTACAGCAAAGCAGATTGGACACCTGCAGCCTATGACTCTTCTCAAGGGTTTTCCAAGGGGTTTCCCCAACAAAAGGCTGGGTTTCCCTTTACAGCATCAGGCTTTACACAACACTAGAAGTCCTCTACAACACAAACATCAAGTGCTCCAAGCCTTACCTTCTCAAGGCTTTAGTGAGGTGTCCCTCAAGCCTGTACAACTAAGGGTTACTTCCCAATATGACAACTTTAGCACTGAATGTCTTCCTAATACTGTTTGAATCTGGAGTGTTTGTGTAATTGTTTTTGCCTGTGCTGTGAAAGCATTGTAATAAAAATTGATATTCTGACTTGGAGATTCCTACTGTGTTGAATCAGTCTGTGCAATTTTTTTTTAAGACAAGCAGTTACACTTAAGTCAAGGCTCGACTGTCTTGTCCACTTCCAATTTTCCTCTTTATGTAGCTTTTTATTCTGGGTGAAAGTGAACAGCACATGTTTAAGTAGCTGTATCCAACTTTAACAGTGTCTTATAGCTTAATGTTGAGGTGAAAACTTGCATGGTGTTTCCCTGCAGCTGATTTTTAAGGGTGAAATTGCCAAGTAATTTCATGATGGCATGATCTCAAACTGGTATCTAAGCTAGCAAGTTGACAATGAGCCCTTGTCAGGACTCTTGAGCTGTTAAAGACTACAATTTTGATGACTGAACAGTGGTGCTTACAACAAATCAAGTGGATGTTGCCCAACTCTTAACCATGCTGCTCTCAGTGAAGGCTTTTGTCTGGGTGGTTTTGCCTTTCCTGTCTTTTTGGGGGGAGGGGATTATCATCTTAAGCACTTGTGTTAACCATTTAAATTAAATATACATTGGTGCATTGAGGGCGTCTCTCCATAGGGTCAGGCTTTTTAGAAACTGACAAACTCTGATTTTTATACAATTTTTTATTATAAAATAGTCTTTGCACAGGTGAAGTGAGGCTTAAACTGAACACTGTTTCCCATATGATTTCCAAGGATAATTGGATTTCACACACATCACCTTCAGGGCACCCCTGGGAGAGCATGAGGGCAATTATGTGAATCGGAAGTCAATGTACAGGTATTGTCATATATATTGATCTGACATATGGACAATGGACCACATGATGTCCTACTTTAAGTTCACCGTCTCTCTACTTGATCTGCATAAGATGGTAATTTGTATTTTGTTAGCCTCATCTTTAATCCATTTTGGTCATGACATTAATGTATTATCTACAGTGGGGGAAATTATTTGATCCCCTGCTGAATTTGTAAGTTTGCTGACTTGCAAAAAAAAGTTTTGTTTTTATGGAGGGAGAATATTAACCATAAGTTATAAATTGATTTGCATGTCATTGAGTGAAATAAGTATTTGATGCCCTACAACCCAGCCAGACTTCTGGCTCCCACAGACTGGCTGTGTGTCCGTGTTCACACAGATTACAATCAATTACAGAAACTCTTTATCTTAACTTGTGTATAAAACGCACCTGTCCACAGAATCAGTTTCTTCAATTCCAACCTCTCCAACACCACGGGCAAGACCAAAGAGCTGTCAAAGGACGTCAGAGACCAGATTGTAGACCTGCACGAGGCTGGAATGGGTTACAGGACCATCAACAAGAAGCTTGGTGAGAAGGTGACGAATGTTGGTGCGATTATTCAGAAATGAAATATAAAATCACCATCAGTCGTCCTCAGTCTGGAGCTCCATGCAGTATCTTGCCTCATGGCGTGAGGACGGTCATGAGAAAGGTGAGGGATCAGCCCAGAACTACACGGGAGAAGCTTGTTAATGATCTGAAGGCTGGTGGGACCACAGTCACTAAGAACACCATTGGTAACACACTACATCATAACGGACTGAAATCTTGCAGTGCCCACAAGGTCCCCCGGCTCAAGAAGGCACATGTACAGACAATCATAAGTTTACCAGTGAACATCTAATTGATTCAGAGAAGGCTTGGGAGAAAGTGCTGTGGTCAGATGAGACCAATATTGAACTCTTTGGTACCAGTTGAACCCACCGTGTTAAGAGGAAGAGAAATGCTGAGTATGACCGAAGAACACCATCACAGTTAAACATGGAGGTGGAAACATTATCCCTGCGGATATTTTTCTTCTAAGGGTACAGGATGACTTAACAGCATTGAGGGGCCAATTGATGGGGACATGTACGATAAAACCTTGGACGAGAACCTCCTTCCCTCAGCCAGAACACTGAAGATGGGTTGTGGGTCTTCCAGCACGGCAATGACCAAAAACATACTGTCAAGGCAGCAAAGGAGTGACTAAAGAAGAAGCACATTAAGGTCCTGGAGTGACCAAGCCAGTCTCCAGACCTCCGTCCTATAGAAACTCTGTGGAGGAGCCGAAGCTTTGAGCTGCCAAGCAGCAGCCAAGAAACCTGAAGGATTTAGAGAGTTTCTGTAATAGATTAGTGTGGAAAAATCCCTCCTGAGACGTATGCAAACCTGGAGACCGGCTACGAGAAACGTCACTGCTGTACCAACAAGGGTTTCTCCACCTAGCACTAAGTCCTGCTTTGCTTGGGTATCAAATACGTATTTCACTCTGTGAAATGCAAATCAGTTTATAACTTTCATGTAACACGTTTCTTCTTGAGTTTTGGTTGATATTCCGTCTCGCTCCATAAAAATGAAACTGCCTCAAATTTTTTGGAAGTCATCAAAATTACAAATTCAGCAGAGGATCAAATAACTATTTCCCCCACTTTGTCTGACAAGTTTTCAGTTGTTTTCTCAACCCACATAGACTACTGGTCTACCCTGAAGTAAATTATGTCCTTGTTTAACACTGTGGCACAACTTTTATTCAGGATCGTCTTCTATGAACATGACTTTGATGTTACAATAGCAGAATGAGTGAATGACTTTAAATCCTCAGATGACATTTGATCACCAGCTCATGCCAACAGGACTGAAATGCGAGGGTCTGTCAGGTGGAGTCAGCATGTGTGGTTCTACACAACATCGCCACCATCAGAAGAGAAAAGACCCCAGTCCTGATGCCTGTACCCCCAGATATTGTTGTCCCTTTGACCCTCGACCCCCCCCCACAGGGCGTGCTGTGAGAGAGGCGTCACACAGCAGTTTTTCACTTATTTAAAAAAAAAAAGAAAAGCTACAGACTATGAACACATTGAAACTTTGTCATGTCTTTGTTTATTTGCTCCCGTTCCTACAACAGGAAAGTGAAAATTCAGTAATGCACACAGATATTGAAGAAAGACTGGTGAACGTACGGCAATAACTTCTTTTCATGCCCGAGCTTCTCAATTTCAAGTTTGTTTTTTTATTTCAAGTTTTGTTTTTAGCACAGTCAAGCTCGAGCATGCGCTTGTACAGGCTGTGCACATCGTCTGTTCCAGCCTACATAGACAAAAAAGGTGAATCAGCAGTGTTGCATCAGCCACATCCACAGCCACTCACTCACCTGTACCTCAGGGTCACAGGAGATGTTGTGCTCTGCAGGTGGAGCAGCTCAATATTCTCCTCCACTGAACACAGCACAGAAATGGAACAGAGTGATATTACCCTGCACATACAGGGGGGACATTCCTGCCACCCGGGGCCGACTGGACGCCTCTACCCCTCCAGCTATTGTTGACCAAGGCCAACTCTTCTGCAGGCATGAAGGCTTCAGGAGACCCTCCACCTGTCGCCTTCGCACCAACCTTTTTCTTATTGACTGTAAAACACAGAAACAAGCTATTAACTGGAGTCTAGACACACTACATCTCTCATAATGAGTAGAAATATTAATGCATTAACTATTAATACATGAGCCTACCACTTGAAATGATGTTTCTGTATTACATTTTTATTTGCAGCCAAGTACGCTTCCCAGTGCTACTGCATCTGAAAAGTTAACACAGTTATTGTTGACACAGGATTACATACTGAGTATAAGGTACAGTTTAAGACAATGTACATACAAGCACGGGTGCTCTGATGAATTGTGCTGCCTTGCCGAAAAACGCTACCGTAGTGCAAATCGACAGCACAGTCTATCGATTCATGCTACCCTGTGGAAAAATGCTCCCTTGAAGCTTATCCAGCTTCCAGTGTCCCAAGGTAGCACAGATTCATGGGCGTAGCACTGAATCCCAAGACTGTGGTATTGAACATGCGCAGAAGGGCACGGTAGCACATCTCGATGGGAAGCATGGATGATGTTGGACAACAGCCTCACACATTTGATGCTCAAAATTCAAAGTGTTCTCTTTGAAAAAACTGAAAGTTTACTTAAGATATAAAACAGTGAACTATTTTACCTCATTATATCCAAATGGATACTACACAAAACAAGGTTCAAGGTTCAAAGTTATTTTAATGTCATCAGCAGCTGTGTACACATACATGATGTGATGGGACAACGTTTCTCCATGGATCGCAGTGGAGCATACAGCAACATACAACATTCAACAGAGTGCAAGCTACGACAATAGACAACTGTAATGGAAGTGTATGTAACACTATAGTGTGGACGCTTTGTAAACATCATTAGTATGATTGTTGCACAGGAGGCAGTTAGTTGCATTGAGAAAAGTGCAAGGAATGACAGAAACAATACAATAATTAGAAAATATAGCAATGAGACAGTAGTGTGAATGGGATGTGAATCCGAAACAGTACAGTAAGTAGACCATACAGAAGTATATGTAAACTTTCCAGAATGAACATATATTATAATTGCACAGAAGACAGTTATCAGCATAGAACCACATTGGGTAGGTGTAAATCATGGACAAATAAAGTGACATAAAGGTGCCTGTAGTAAACGGAGGCACAGTAAAGTGCAAGTGCTGTTGAAAGTTCAGACTGAATCCAAGACAGTACTGCAAGTAGACCATACAGAAGTGTAACGTCAGTGGGACGTTTACGTAAACCTTCCAGAATGTGTAATAACGCACCACTAGCCTATATGTTGCACAAGATTATAGTGTGAAGAGGATGTAAACTTTTTTAGAATGTACAATATTGCACCCCACCCACACACACACACACACACACACACACACACACACACACACACACACACACACAGACTCCCTGGCCATTTC
>JBBJLS010090711.1:0-22230 GCA_037577275.1 Bryconaethiops microstoma | reverse complement strand
TATCTATCTATCTATCTATCTATCTATCTATCTATCTATCTATCTATCTATCTATCTATCTATCTATCTATCTATCACATGTATGTATATGCATGTATATATGTGTGTGTGTTTGTGTGTGTGTGTGTGTGTGTGTGTGTGTTAGGTTCCCTGAGAGCAAGTAAGTGAGATCAGTGTTCTTGCAAATGAGATCTGTGAGTATGGCTCCACATTATCTAAAGGTTTTAGAAAGAACTGCTCAGTTAATAAAGAACCAACTTAGACTATGTGAAGGTTCACTAAAGCTTTAAGAGGTTTCCACACTCACACACCTCTATCAAACATGGTTCATTCAGGAAGTTTGTTCTGTTGCAATGTTCAAATAGCCCTTTTTTCACAGATGATATGTTTTTTTTCGTGCAATTTGTTCTTTGAAAACAACAACATTGTAGTGATGGTTCTAATTCATTTATTCTCATCAATACCAACATTTCCAATAGTGTTCCATTTGAAGCCAGTTCCTGTAGGTAAATTTTTCTGTTCATCAGTTTTGATATGACCTACAAGCAGACTGTCTAACACATCACTTACGTTTGCAAGGCACAGGGAACCCTGACAATGTCTCAGTTGTCACTCAACTTTAACAAAAGTGTTACTGTTTCTAGTCATTTTCCACCTCTAAAGTTTTTGTCTCCTTCCGTTTGGGGAAAAAAAAAAAATCTTTACACCAGTGTAAGATATTTATGAATTTGGCAAGATCTACACACATCTCTGTATCATTAATGTAAGTCAACATAATCCATAAATCTTGGTTAGCCTGTTGCTGACACATCTGACAGAACACCAGTGCCTAATAAACAGCGAAATGAACTCCAAGTTCAGCGACTTCCTGAACAGCTTCAACAGGTTGAAAATATATGTAGTCAAATTACAGAGTCAACATTTATGCTGCTTTACTACCTCACTTAGACTTTCCTTTTGGCCACCAAATACAGCGAACTGAATAGACTCCTTCTGTCATTTTCTCAATAATTCCCAGGAATAGGAATCAGACAGAGCAGCGCAGACAGTGTAGGTGAATAGATCAGAAAAATGCGAGGCCCTTTCGGTAAGTAGATCACTAAATTGCCACACAGGTCTTGTCGACGAGCAGAGCAATAAACTGCCACACAGGCAGCATAGATGAGTAAAGCAGTAAAATGTCATGCAGGCAGTGTTAGAGAGTAAAGCAATAAAATGCCATATAAGCGCTGCCGCTTCAAAAGAACAGTAAAATGCTGTTTAGGCAGCGGAGGTGATCAGAGCAGTAAAATGTTATTTAAGTAGTGCAAGTTGACGGAGTAAAGATGGTGTCATTTTTATTAAACTTGGGGCTGGTGTGGTCCTGATTCTGCCAGATCGACGGCACGTCTCTGTGACAGGATGCAGATGCTGCCACTTCTCTAATTCATTCACTCACTCATTCAGTCATGTGTTAAGGGTGTGGCTGGAGACTTCTGGCTCTTTCAGAAGAGATGACTGACCCTCTTAGTTTACGCTGACAAAAAAGAAGAAGTTGAATTGCACCTCACCTTTATGCAACTTCCAGAGTTTTAAAGTTTAATCAGACACTGAATGGCAGTGGGGAGTGGAAGGCGAACAGTGTGTGTGTTGGCCTGACATGGAAATGCCATTGCCGTGCCACTGCACATACGTCAAAGATGAGCAACACACTCCCTGTGCACGCTGCAGGACGCGCTCATGCTGCGCCTGTGTGTGTGTGTGTGTGTGTGTGTAGGTGCACGGGGCAGCTCTTGGAACTGCACACGCTAGTTCCTGGAATGGGTAATGCGCTTCATTTATTTATTCACTTTCTGTCTGTTACAATATGGAGATGGTGTGCACAGTTTCAGTGGAGCTGAAGGCCGTTTAAATGACTTTCAATACCAGGGAAAGGCTGATTAATGCTGTAGGAGGACCATTGCTTTGATTCATGGTAAATAAGCGTCACTGCGTGTGTTTACTCCATCTATAAAAAATGAAAGCCTGCATGTCATTAGTTTATTCCAAAATGTACACTGGTCGTTCCAAATTTACACTGCTCAATCCGAACCAATCTGTGAAGACCAAAATAATCAAAGTGGAGGCCTCTGGTCGTCTCAGAGACAACCGCCTGAACATCATTTCCACAGAGATCACGCCTTCCTATGTCTGTCCACCTCGTTCATGCATGACTTCATCTGTGAGCGTGAGACTGCGGCCTGAAATCATCCCACAAAAATGTGTGTGTGTGTATGTTTGCTTACAGACATGTGACCACCAAAGACCACTGTATTAATCAGAGATTAGAGGCCAGGAAAAGGGTGCTAACCGACTTTGTGGGAGCACCACACCCCCTGCAGCATCACAGAAATACATATGATGATAAGGCATGTATGACAGCACAAAGTCATTCTGAGACACAACATTGATTGTGGGCCAGGGTGGGGTCCACAGTACAGTCTGTGTGTGTGTGTGTGTGTGTGTGTGTGTGTGTGTGTGTGTGTGTGTGTGTGTGTGTGTTTGCTGGCAGAGGTACGTGTTAGGAATCACTCAATAAATGACGTCACTGGCATCATGACAAAATATTTCACGCAAATGTCAAGAAGTGAGTGCATGTAGACATTTCTATTATGAACAGGGCAGAAATTCATTAAGAAATAAGTCACTACCATAATCCACTCAAGGGAAACAAGTGTATCAACTTCCAAAATATATGAAACAATCTTATTGTATAAAGGAAAGCATGTCTTCAGTCCTCTGGTGATCTAATAGATATGTGAGAACAACAACTGTCATAAAAGACCTTTCCAGTCCAAAAGTGTCAGTTAGACACGAACTTAATGATCAAAGCATCTGAAAATGCCCTTCAAACATGCAGTTCAGTTTTGACGGTGTTTTAAAATGAAAAACCTGCTGAAAAGTATGCTCTCAGAGCTTCTGCAGTGAACGTGCAAGAATTTCATATGGAAACTCTTATACTCATCGCATGCATAAGTATTTGAGTGCTGTTATGGAAAAGTAATTGACGTAATTACCGAGGGAGTGATGCATGTCCCAGGGTCAGAGGCTTTCACTTTTGAAATGCCAGTGGAAACACCTCTCAACACCATTCACCTGCTATATTAGCTGTTAGAGGACGCAACAACCACATGAACCTATATGTGAGCTGAACAAAGCTAGGTAGATAATGCTTGCAATAACAATAACTTCTACTGCAATTACTGAAATTCAGCACTTGTGAAGTCTAATCATGAGTAAAGTGAGGAAAATTACACAATGGAACTTTATGGTCATAGCTACAAGCTGTGAAAAATAAAATTTCATGCAAGAACAAGTTAAAATGTACATTCCCTTTCCTTCTTTGGAGTAAATTTAACAAGATTACAAATCTTTTCCCCAGGTTAAGCCAGCAGTCACACTGCGGGTGATATCTTTGGGTTTACTCAAGCATTGGTGTCATTCTTGGCTGTCGGAGGGCAATGTCTCTTCAAACACTTACCGTTTGCAAAGTCTTATTTTGGCTGAAGAGCTTTAGCCTGCATTTCCCATACAGACAGCTACCACTCAAATTGATTGCTTTCCTCTGGAGTTCCTGGACCGCTTGGAGCCCTCCCACTATTTGATGTGTCAGTTTAACCCTCCTGTAGTGACCTCTGATCTGCAATAAGCTGAAAATATAGCCTCTGCTAATAAAGAGAACTCTCCGGAGCCCATCAGCGGCAGATTGAGTAGGTGTGTGTGCCACTCATGGGAACAGACGCGAGGGTTTAGAGGGGCAAAACAGGCCTAATGTGTTTTTCAGCTGTGCTGAGCAGTAAACAGCAGGCCTGAACCCCCAACCTGTTTCCCCTGCTGCAGGGAAAGAGCACAGCTTCTTCTGCAACAAATAAAACACACACAAGCATGTAAGGAAGAAATACTGTGGCAGTGGTGTAACGGAGAGTTTCAACATATGAAGTGGCTGTATTTTCTAGATGATAATATTCTCTAGACAAGTAGTGCCACTGCCAAGTTTCAAATGAATCTGTTCACCCTGCAAACCAAATAACAATTCATCATCATCTGCTTCTTTTTCATCTTCTTCTTCTTCTTCTTCTTCATTATCTTAACATATTCATTAACTTCTACTTCTTTCTTTTCTTCATCTTCTTTTTCTTTCCTTCACATACTGCCATTCATCTTCTTCTTTTTTCCTCTCCTTTTATCTTCTTCTATCTTCATTCCCTCATAACTTCTTCTTCTTCATCATCATCTATCTTCTTCTCCTTCACACACTGTCATTCAAATGGTTGGATTCATTGGTAAGTTTTTAAGTCATTAGGTAACAATTTACATCAAAGCTTGCACAGTAAAGATGAATTATTAGTGGCAATAAGTCATTGATTACTCATTGATGTATGCATGAGCTGAGTTAAACATTTAATTATATCATAATTAGTAACTAGTTAACTACTAGTTAATGAACTAGTTTTAGTACTGACACTACTACAACAAGCACTACTAGTTCATCGCTTATTTACTCCTTACTTGGCAACTAACTGCTGTTTATTACACTGAAGACAAGCTAATGATTGTGTTCACTCATGTAAAGAAGTATAATAAGAACTAAGAAGTACTTAGTGTTCTTATAGTGATCTGTTAAATAAACTGTTGATTTATTGTTTATTTTTTCCTACACTGTGAACACAGTCCTCTGACTTTATTAGCATACTTTCTCATTACTGGTATGTTATTTGTGTATTTTCACTTTGACATTAACTAGTCATGTCTTATTTGTGATTTTCTAGACCTTCATTTTTTTTGGAGGGACATATTACATTGAAATGACTGGTTATGTAACTGGATGTTTGGAGTAATTAATAGTGAAAATGTAAATACAGCTGTGAGCACAGTGAGGCCTCTGAATGTGTGGTGGTGAAAGAGCATAGCCAGTAAAGCCCAATGACTGTGGAGTAACAATAAACCTGTAGATTAATTAACAGACAATTAATAGAACTAACATATGCATTATGTATATATTAGTATTTTACTTCTTTACATAAGTAAACACAATAACTAGCTTGTTTTCAGTGTAATAAACAGCAGTTAGCATTACACAGGTAATGAGTGCATAAGCTGTGAAGCAATGAAAAACTAAACTCAGTATTCAGTTGCCAAGTATTTAATTAGTTACTAAAGGATGCTAATGCTTAATGAACAGTTAACTAAAATATCAACAATAATCGTTCATTTGTGACCCTTAATGTAGTGTAATGCATATAATTATATTGTATTACATAGTATGTCAGGTGTGTCCTGGACAATAATGGAAACTGCAGACAATTCCAGAATTCCTATGAACACTTTATGGCTTTAAGAATTAAGTAATCATAAAATTAATATTGTCTTTCACTTAATAACATCTTGTTATGAATAAAGTATGTCTAGTTCATCATAGTTATACAACATACAATGTTGTTGTATACAAAATGAATAAATAAATGAATAATAAATATGACAATTGATTCAGCACCTTTGAATGATAATACATGTTCATGTAAGCAGAACTAATGGCCACTACAAATTCATTTGTGCTGGTTATCTGAGCACTGAAATGCTAAACAAAATCCCCATGGATCACTCACAGCAGACTCATCTGGTGTCAGCCATCTTTACCTGCTCAACCACACCGCAGGCTCAGAGTATGAACTTTCTATAACCCACAGGAGAGGGCTCTAGTAGGATCCTGTCTTCGTGGGGGGTTAACGCTGGACAGTGGCTAAAGCCCCCCGTGAGTAGGCCTGCAGTGCTCCCAGGATCGTCTTCCCTGTTGGAGGAAGCAGGAGTAGAGAGGAGCAGACATTCGGCTTCAGGGAGAACGGCGTTGTAACAGTAAACTCGGCCGGGCTGCTGGCTGCTGGCTGCCGCCTCCAAAGAAAATACTTTGCCTCATGGCAAAATCAGAACCACATGCGGGTAAAAAACAGGGAGACTGCAATAATGGAGAGGCTCTGTTTCCTCTCTGGTGATTGGCTATGGCCTCTAGGAACCAACGCTGCATGGAGGCTGGGATGGTCAAGATTTAGGTGGAGAGGTGTGGAGTGAATGAGTCAGTTTCACTCCTAGGAGACTTCAGGTTCAAGTTTTCCTGCTTGGAGGTGTCAAAGAAGCTCCACTGGTTGTTGAAGAGACATCCATTTATCAACTGACTAATCACAACAACTCTATTGTGAAAGAAAGCCGATAAAGGACTGAAATGGAAAAAGTACAACATGTTACTTTGAGCTTATAAACTCTTGAACTCTAAGGCTGGCATCATGTGGTGAGAACTGAATGCAGCTTCAGTTGCTTTAATCCTGAACACAACTACATTGAACCTTTTGAACAAATTAAACTGTTGATTGGAAAATTCAACTGCAACAGCTACAACAATCTCTACAGTTTCAGGGAGCAGCCAGTCATATATTGACAACACAGTGTGTGACTGTGTCAAAAAATTTATATTCAAATGACGGATCAGTTGACACATCATGGACAAGAACATAAAACTATGTCAGGCTTGGGTACAGTGACTGTGGGCAGCCGTTAGAGGCCGCTAAGGGTTTTTGTTTTTGGATTCCTGAGCACACCGGGTTTTAGTTAAGTAATTGTTCGTTTCAGCTGCCGGTGTGCTCAGGAGTGATTGTGTGTGGCATTTAAGTTCAGTTTAGGTGGACCTTAGTGGTGTTTCTCCTGACTCCTTTGGTTTTGTAAGCATTGAGTTTTGGTTTGTGGCCCTCGTGCCTTTTGGTTTTCTTGTTTAAATAAAAAGAATCTAAAATGGAAGTCTGCAATTGCGCCTGCCATCATTTTGGAGTCATGGGGGAATGTGACAGACTGCTGATATTTCCTGTCAGCAAGTTAGCCTTGCCTAGTTACTTAGCAAAACAGCTAACATGATATCTGTTTGCCTGTGCCAGAGTTTATTCTGCTTTGTTAGCCATCTGTATTATGATGTAGATGTGGTAAATTTATTCTAATATTGTTTTCAAGTTAATGTAAAGTGAACTTGCATAGAAATTCTCTGATGAAATGATTTGAAAAAGTCAGCCACAGAAGCCTCTGTTCTCTTGGCTCTGCCACTGAACAGCATGTACAGCTCTAGAATATACAGCATGGACAGCTCTAGAACATACAGCATGTACAGCTCTAGAACATACAGCAAGGACAGCTCTAGAACATACAGCATGTACAGCTCTAGAACATACAGCATGTACAGCTCCAGAACATACAGCATGGACAGCTTTAGAACATACAGCATGTACAGCTCTAGGACATACAGCAAGGACAGCTCTAGAACATACAGCATGTACAGCTCTAGAACATACAGCATGGGCAGCTCTAGAACATACAGCATGTACAGCTCTAGAACATACAGCATGTACAGCTCTAGAACATACAGCATGTACAGTAGCCAGGCCGGTCCAGACCCAAGGCCTGAATGACCAGAGTCAGTGAAGAACTCATAAGTGAGCTCATAGCCACCTAAATATAGCCTAGCCGTGATTAATGAGCTTTAAATGGGTATTTCCCCTATGAAAACACTTGGCAGGTGACTGAGTGATGAGCTATAGCAGGCCGGTGGCAATGATGATGATAGAGGCCATAAGGTCAAACTCTGGCTGCGATGAGGGGCTGGTGTGTGTGTGTGTGTGTGTGTGTGTGTGTGTGTGTGTGTGTGTGTGTTTGTGTGTTACTTGAATCTCACACACACACACACACACACACACACACACACACACACATACACACACACACACAAGACCTATGTGAATGCTGAGGCACCATTAAGAAAAATAACCTAAGACTCCATATGCTCTGCAGCAGACCACCATGTGCACTTATGGAGAGAGAGGGAGAGAGAGCGAGAGAGAGAGAGAGAGAGAGAGAGAGATAGAATAGATAGGGATAGAAAAAACAATCTGTCCATCCTCTCTTACACCCTGCTGCTCCACAGCTGGAAACAGGAATGTGTAATAGGAAAAAGCACCAGTCTTTTTTTTTTATAAACATGCATTTGAATGGGCAAAGGCACCAGTAACACCACTGTGCATGCTACTTCACACATACACACACAGGGGATGGAGACTCCTTAGTGGGAGTTCACTGCTCCAAAATGGAATGTTTAGCATGTCCCAGACACAGTGACACACTGGTTAGCGTGCCTGTGACGCCATGTACAGATGTGGTGCCTGCAGATTAGTGTGTGTCGGGGTGAGAGAGTGAGAGAGCATGGCAGGAAGTGAAGGAGAGGGACTGAGTCAACATGTGAGAGCAAGGATGTAGAAATGGCATCTTTAAAGATCCTTAAGATACTAAATTCAACAGTCTGTAAGAGTTCCATCACTGTACTGATGTATTCTTCATCTTCACTCTTGGCTAAATGAAAAATCTTAATTGGCACGAGCACCTAGCCAAAGTACTAAAAAGTTTGTATACTGGAACAAGCAAAGTGTGTGGAGCGGTGGTGTAGTCATCTTCAAAGAAAGGCTGGTGTTGAGCAGTCTGGCCAGATGAGTTGAAAGTAAATAATCAGAACTGATTCCTGTTATAAAGAGGGCAGGGGAGGGAGAGAGAGTGAGAGGGGGGCGACGGGCAGACAGCAGTTTTATGGGCCATGCTTGACGCTTCACCAGACCAAACTATTCACTGAAAAAAGGAAAAAAATCTGGATGGATGGCAGGAATGCTCTGCAGATGGAGCACAGGCCCTTCTCCTCATACCAGCAAACCTGACAAATTAAGGATCAAGCAGCCAGGCATGGTGATCCCAGTCAGCTACTTTAAGAAGTTGGCAATTATGAAACATGTCTGGGCCTATTTTGTTCCTGCAGGTCTTTAGGGATGATAAGGGAGCACTTCCTAAGTAGGTCAAGTGCACACTACATGTGGGGCTCTGAGCACAAGCTGTCAATTAGTAGTTAGGAAACACCACTGCAGGTCTTAGGCCCTGGGCATCTGGGCATATTGACCAATTGCAAAATGAAGCACTAACTCATACCTATACTTGTCATACACACAGAATGTAGTAAAAAAAACAACAACTATGTATTATTTTAATTTAAATAAACATTAAAAAGCACTCTACTGATCTTAATTGATCCAGGACAACTTAACATGTTCTATTGCATAAGCGGTTTTTGAGAGCCTGAAGCTGAAGCTTTAGCATTAGTTAGAAATTTAGTTAGCCTTCTTTAGTACATGGGTTCCCCAGTCACTTTTCTAAGTGAAAATGAATAAACATCCTCTACAAAGAACACACTTCTGCACACTTTAATACACAGTTAACAAATGTCATCTACAGGCTTGCAAATATTACCAATGTGGACCAGTGTTTCTTAATCTTGCTCCTGGTGACCCACAGCTCTGCAAAGTTTCAGTATTCCCTACCACAACATTCCTGATCCACATCTCATGAAGGGCTCATAATCAGTTGATGAGCTGGATCAAATTCGTTGAACCAAGCTACACTCAAACCAGGCGGTGCTGTCGGTGTCCAGGAGCAGCATTAAGAAACACTGCTGTAGGCTCAAAGAAGTGCTATGTTCAAAGAATAGGTCATTCCAAATGTTACAGTTGTATCAAATATAGGCTATTAAAGACATCAATTAATGATAAAACGGCATTTAAACAACCAAACGAAGACAAGGAAGGATTCCCAGTGTGCAGACTGTGGACCACTGCCGTTAGGGCTTGGGTTTGGATGAGAGCACAAACACAATGATGAATATGTGATGGGTAAAACAGCTCCTGCACCGGCTGCTGCCTCTCTGTCCGCCAACAGAGATGAGAGAGAGAGTGAAACAGCACGTCGTCAGACAGCACAACTCTGGGAAATCTCATAGCACACGTACTTATCCACTGTAGCGACAGGCCAGTGTCTCCTGACTTTTTTTTATCTGTGCAGCAGCCGGGTTGATGTGCAGCATGTGTGTTTCTGAACCTGGGGCTCCTCACTGTCTGAGGAACAGCTCATATGTGTGTTGGCATGCAAAAACCCAGACTTTTTGGGCTTTGAATGTTTCTTTAAAAACAAACTCTCATAGGCCCACACAGTATTTATTATTTTTTTAAAGATATTTAAAATAAAAAACAAGTTATATTTTCCGTGCCCCTGAAACGCTAAAACTAAGAAAATCACTTTTAAAGATTCCGCTGTATAAATCAGTGTTGAGTTTGATCAGGAGGCAGCACAGTTTAAAAACAATAAGTTATTGAATTTACACGCCTTTTAAAAAATCTCTAGGCACTGACCTTTGAAGAGGTATTTTACTGATCAGTGGTGATTGGCTTGGCATAATTATATGGGGTTTTAATGTAAACATCCTCTACAGTAAAGTGAACTGTCTCCCTCAGAAGCTGGATAGGGGAGGGTGCCCAGTTTGAACTGTCAGGACACAGGCCCTTAAAAAGAAGATGGCCGTAACTTGAGTGCAAAATGGCTGCAAGGACCAGATAAGAACGCAGGTGTCCAGGCTAAACGTGCCAAGAGAGTGGGGCCTGCTTGCAATCTTGTTAGAGTTGAAAGTAAAATGGATGGTCACAAATACTGGACAATAATGCAGGAGAACTACTATAAATCTACAACTCAGGTGAAGAATCATCTTTCAAAAGGACAATAACCCTAAGCATAAGGCCAGAGTGACATTAGAATGGCTCAAAAACAGAAAGGTCAGTGTTTTAGAATGGCCAAGTCAAAGCTCTCATTTTAACCCTTTTGAGAATCTGTGGCACTATTTGAAAACTGCTGTCCAGACGCGCTGTTCCCACCTAGAGGATCTCTATAAATTCTGCTAAGAAGAATGGGGACAAATCACTAGATACTCATGCAAACCCTATATTTGCGTTTTTCTTTTTTAGTTAAATATCTGCAGAACAAAAGGTTTTTAGCTTTGGAAATGCATTGTTACAGCATAAGAGTTCACATTACTAATCTTTTGTAATCCAGACATTGTGACGAATTTCAAGGGGTTGAATAACATTTGCAAGCCATATAAGGCTATTTAGACTGAAGAGCCACTTCATCAGCTCCTCCTAACTTGAGTCTACCTCCTACCTTGAAGTTTGCCAACAGCATTTCTCCTCTCATGTGCAAAATAAAAAATAGGAAACCTTTATTTATGTCAAATAAACATTTATTTATAAACAAATAAAAATGTCAACAAATAATGAATCATGTTCCAGAAACTACAGAAAATACATGATCAAAAAGGGCTTTTTTGTTATATTTTAATAGTAAAAAAACGTAATAGTTTAGAAATAGACTTCAGCTATGTCTGATAGGTTCCTGCAGACTACCACACATAGAGTGGTTTGCAGAAAGACAGTATTTTCTGAATCACAAATGTGTGCAAACACTGATCAGCCATAACATTAAAACCACCTGCCTAATTTTATGCAGGTCCCCCTTGCACCAAGACAGCTATGACTCATCAAGGCATGAACCCCACAAAACCTGGATAGTGCTGTGCTGTCTGGCAGACATTAGCAGCAGATCCTGTAAGTTGTGAGCTGGACCCTCCGTAGATTGGACTAGTTTGTCCATGACATCCCAGATCCCACACATGCCACTGGATTGAGATCTGGGGAAGTTGAAGGCTAAGTCAACACCATAAACTCTCTTGATATTCCTCAAACCATTCCTGCATCTTTTTCAGTGTGGCAGGGAGCATTCTCCCGCTAAAAGAAGCCGCTGCCATTGGGGATTACCGTACGAATGCCATGACACAAAGTTTCCCGGCAGAACACTGGCCAGAGCATCACACTGCTTCTGCCAGCTTGCTCTCTTTCCATAGTGTATCCTGGTGCCATTTCTTCCTCAGGTTAGTGAAAACACACCCAGCCTTACACATGATGTAAAAGAAAATGTGATTCATTAGACCATCTTCCATTACTGTCAAGGACCAGCTCTATTGATCATGTTCCTGTTGTAGGTGGGGTCAGGAATCAGTGAGGCCACGCGGACTGATCTGCAGCTAAGCAGCCCAATACACAGCAAGCTGTAATGCACTGTGTTTTCTGACACCATTCTATCATAACCAAAATTAACTTCACCCCCCACACGAGTGGGCACTCGTGACCCTCTTAGCAATCCACCAGTTGTTCCTCCTTGGACCACGTTTGGTAGGTACTAACCACTCCATTCCAGGAACACCCCATGAGACCTGCTGTTTTGGAGATGCTATGACCAGCTTTCAGAACACAGGTCAACAGGTCAAAATCATCAGAGATACGTGGGTTTTGTAGTGTTTTTCAAGCTAATTTTAAATCCGTGTTTAGTGTAAGAATGGTTTAGAAATGTGTGTTGTGGTTTCTGATGACTTCAAAAAAATTTTTCTGTTGACCCGTGTAATTTGGTCCTGGTCATAGTCGGTCAGATCCATACACTCACCCATTTTTCCTGCTTCCAACACATCAACTTGAAGAACTGACTGTTCGCTTGCTGCCTAATATATTCTACTCCTTAGCAGATGCCATTGTAAGATAATCAATGCTATTGGCTTTACCTACAAGTAGTTTTAAATTTGTGGCTGATTGGAATATATTTTAAACATTATATTTATTGGGAACCTACACAAAACTGAGGAGATTATTTATCTTACATATGTATTCAATTTGTATCCAACTGCTTTTTGTTGTACTAGCAGCTTTAAACCTTTTTGGGTTAAGAAGGTACCAGCTTTACACGCTGTTTGGAAAAGTTTTTTTCCCCCATGATCAGCAGTTTTCAGTTTGTGTGTGTGTGTGTGTGTGTGTGTGTGTGTGTGTGTGTGTGTTTGTGTTTGTTGGGGTTATTACACATAAACTTTATGCCATTTATTAAACAATGATGCTGTCATCATGTGAACAATAATATCACTAATCAGCAGCGACGTCATTATAAAATATGTTAACAGAACATTTCAGCACAAATTAATCAGAAAAGTGCACCACTGAACCAATAGAGTGGCAGAAGTTTCCCAAACCTCCTCCAGTCTCAGTTCTCTTCCCTGGCAAAGCAAAAAACAAAAAGTTGTTGCCAACATATTACAACGTATTACAAAACATAATAAAACACATATAAACAGAGAGCAAAGAGTTATTGCTCTCCCTTTTCCATTTAGAGCAGAGTCATAAATTTGAATTCATAAGACGCAGCTGAGGTTTAGAGCGGAGGCGGAGAGAGCAGGACATTCGCATTGATCTCTCCTGATCTGAAGCTTTTACTGAAACAGGATGTTCTTTGTCTGCATAGTTTACGTTCAAGTAACTGTGTGTGTGTGTGCATAGATCTGTGTGCGTGGGCATAAGATCCGTAATAGTAAAGAATTTGAATGGTCAGTTAATTTAATCTAATCATGTGATGTCTCTCACAACTCAGTTCAGTTCAAAGTAGCTTTTCTGGCGTGATCATATTTAGCTACAGGGCTGCCAAAGCTGCCACATCTGTTTATCATACATCAGTGTATTAATCAGCCAGTCTTCATGCAGGCACACACACACACACACACACACACACACACACACACACACACACACACACACAAACACACACACACAATTATTATTTTAGTTTTGCATTTACTAATAGTACTATTTTACTATTAGTATTATTATTATTATCAACAACAGTAGCAGTAGCAACAATAGCAACAATAGCAACAACAACAACAACAATAATAATAATAAAAAAGTACTATGTGCTAAATGTTGCACATCATATCTTTTGTCTTGAATAAAATGAACAATGCAATATCAACAATAACAGCTGAACTACTCAGAAGGGGAGAGAGAATATTAACAGGAGAAAAGGTGTAGGTTTAAAATGGATTTTAGTGAGTGAAGAGGTGAAGACACTGTTATAATGTGTTCTATAATTTAGAAAGCATGATGCTGATTGTACCGAACAGTCTGGCAATTTCAATGTCAGTAGATATAAATGTACAACACATTACATTACATTTTACAGTACATTTACATACCATGCAGACAGTCTGTCTGTCTGTCAGTCTCTCTCTCTCTTTCTCTCTCCCTTTCTTTGTAAAAACTCTTGTTATGCTGCAGATGAACTGTCTTTGTCCCTGACAGCATGTGTGAAGGAGGACCCGCATCATTAAGAAATGGATTTATGAAGAATTACATCACATTAAGCATAGTTAATGGAGAATTACTGCCATCCCAGTCTTAAAATCAGTCCTTGCAAGACTTTTATTCTCACGATCAAATTTACAAAGAAGAGTCAATGTGGGATTGGCAAAAACACCAAGGCACAGCTATTCAAATGTAATTATGTAAATACATATTTAATCACATAGTGAGTGGCTTTAACGTCTGACATGCGTGTCAAGAAATGACAAAAATGTGCCAAAAGTGTAAAAGGTAAACACACAATCACTATAATATATCATCTTCTGCTTACAAACACAAATGTTATTGAGTGAATTTCTACAGTTGTTTCAATGAACTACATAGATGTATATAATAATTCATATCGCATTACACCATGCTTTTGGTACAGCTGCTCCTGGTGTACAATGTAGTGTTTCCCCTGCTGTAACGAGGTCGTCCAGCTAACCCGCTCATTAACAAGACTGTTTTAGAGTGGAGGACAAACCTAATCCAGCACCAGCATCACGAGCCAGTTGTGCAGGCTGAAGTGATAAGATCAGTGTTGGAGCTCTACATACATGTTAGACTACTGAGCATCAATGAAACTCAAGCCTTGGTCTTTTTGATGCTGGAGGCCAGTGGAGTGGGCCGACATTACAGCTCCTCAGATATGCACTGCCTTTTTCCTGTCTTTCTCTCTCTATTCCCTCTCTGCCTCGTAATGACTTTTCCAGCACAGTGCTGCCTAAGATCCACTTTGATGTTGCTCATTTACGCGTGTCATGGCCGCCTCACACACTCTCTATCCATCTCCTTCAGGAGAACGGCTTCCGGGAAACACTCGCTCACAGCAGCCTCTCCTCCCAGTCTTAAACACTTTTATCAGCTCACAGTCACTTTCCATCTTTTTGCTTCTTACCAGAGGCTGAAAACACATCATCATGAGCAGAGTGAGGTCTGGTCCCTTTGTTGAGGACAAGCACCAATCTGGTCTGAGCCATGCCTTCCAGATTCCTTTTGGATTGCTCTCATGGCAACAGGGCAAACTTTCACATTAACCCTATCTGACCTAACTTGTTGTCAGGAATACATTCGCAGATTTGGTGTGAAATGAGGGAAAACATGTTTTCAGACATTTTTTAAAAAATTCTTTAATATATTCACTTCAAATTCTTTAGACATTGTACAAAAATCAACTATGTATGTATTAATAAGAATAATCATAAAGATATGCTTAAAACATAAACCTAATATATAAGGAAAAGCTTTAGGACCATAAACCTGTCAGTACAATTGACTAGATAATATGCAAAACAACTGGAAAATGAGTAATCGTCTTAGACTAATAATACGGAAGGTAATAGAGAAGCCAGCAGTAACTTAAAAGGACCTGAAAGCAGCAGGAACAACAGTTACACAGATGACAAAAATCAATGACTACTTTCGTCTCCATTTCCATGCCCCATAAAACATTACTCTATTAAAAGTAAAGCACATCCAAAAGCACATCTAAAATTTGCACATCTTTAGACAAATCAGAACTTTGTTGGTTCAATGTACCCTGGTCAGGTGAAACTGAAACAGAACACTTTGACAATAATGCAGCTCTGAATTGTGGGTATATTAGGATGTGGGGTTGCTTCACTGAGAACAGTACTGAGGCATGACATGAATAAACCAATGTACCTGGAGATATTAGAGATACAACCCAAGAAACTGAATCTAGTGAGAAGATAACATCAACGAAGAGTAGATTAAAAGGCAGACATCCCCACTGTTTTGCTTCAGTAGTAAAGGTTTTAACCATTCTGCAGCCTTGTACCATCGTAGTTACTCTCTATAGCCTTTCAAATGTACCATACACAGACTTTCTAGTAACATCTACATTTTGAAGGCTTGAGTGAGAAGGATTGAGTTTGAGTTTGAGTGAGAGAGACTGAGTGGTCAGCTATAAAAGTGTTACTGCAAAATAAATATGTCCTCAAATGAACCTTTGCGTGTCTTGCAGTATGCTTTAACTAGTTCACTATTAAGCTGTAAACCAATTAAATGAATTATTCTTCTGGCAGTCTGGGCCATTTCTAGCCTAAATGTCAGCATCTTAGTAGAGGATTACTGATATAAGATTACTGAATCCTTTAACTGAATGATAACCATTCAGGTTTATAAGATCACAATACCTTGGAAAATTAAGGTTATTACTCCTTAAACAATGTTCTGTTTTGCGAACAATGAAGAGGCTTTCTTTCATTCTTCATGGCGTACTTGTATTAATAGTACAGCGTGCATGCAGATTATGCAATGGTATGCATGTTTGGTGTGACAGCTGCAAATGCTTTCAAGTGTGCAATTACTTTAATTGCACATTAAGAAGCGTTACTCTGTCACAACTGCATAAACAATGTTTATTTATCTGTTGTGTTGAGAATAATACGGTAATATGATGATTATGTATGTTTCCGGCAGAATTAGAGCAAAATTGAGCGCGCAGAGAGGACAGTCTTTGTTCAAATGTGTCTTGTGAACTTGTGAATTTGTCCCTGATGTCAAAATGTGTTGGGTTAAGCCTGTGTCTGCACAGAACAGAGTAGAGTATGAATCATTTTTCTTGCTGTCCAATGACAAATACCTCCAGAGCACTAGAACATGCCCTAATGTACTGAACAATCATGCACACAGGAGATACCACACACTGTGAAGATATAAGGGGGCTTTCTGTTTCCCCACTTTGGCCTTTATTAGGCTATTTGTTGTACATTGTGGATACATGAAAACAAGAGCACAAGAGACAAGAGCTTTCTTTGTGTTGCACTGGAAAGGCAGCCTCCACTAGCCTGGATAACAACTTGTCCCCTAAAGCTTTTATATTGTAGCCACATTTCATAGGCTGTAATCATGCCAAATCACAAAATCAAGTCCAGACCACAGATCAGGTTAACGATTAGCCCTGTGAATGATGTTTTGTTTGCTTCAATAAATTTTCCCATTCAGACAAAGTTGGCTCTTAGCTACTGTATTTTGGAAAAAACCCCAACAGAATTTCAACCAAAGTGCATGGAAGAACATAAAAACTGAAATAAAACAAGAAGTCAGTGGGACAAAGGACATAATTACAAGATGCAGCCTATTGCAAATAGATATGAAAGATATCTGTAAAAATAGACAAAAACATTTTTGTCAACACGAATGATTTTAAAATGAGAGATAATTGGACCATCTTTTCCCATCTTATCCCGTTCCACAGAGAATTGTATTTATGTTGTACACTGTCAGAAAACAACTAGGAAAGTTTTACTTAATTACTCAGTTGGTCTTTAAGGCTAGTGTGTGATGACTGCGGAGCGGAGTTTGCATGACAGTAATTGGTAAAATAATCTTCCACTAGTGAGTTTTATTATGTAGAAAAAAGAAAGAAAGCAGCAGACACTAAACGTATCCTGCATGCCTGACTACAGTTGGTGGAAGGGGAAACAGTGTAAATTAGATTTTTTTGTTGAACTATCACTTAAATCCCCAGTGGGTTCCATGAAGTCCCTGCGGCAGGCATGGCTGAGTATGGCATACTGCTGCACTGTTTGCAGTGGCGAGGGCCCCGGTAGACGGACCGTCAGGTTGAAATCTTCATCTCATTTCCGTTAATGCCCACGCCAAGTGCAGTTTAAACCATTTGTGCTGGTGCAGACAGACGCTGAGTAGCAGAGAGTGCTGCCGGCTGGCAGGGGCCCTTACCACGGCCTTACAAATACACAGAATCATCGGAGTTCGGGCACCAGTGAATAATATCTGCCCTTAAGCTACCATTGAGAGCTGAAAGCCTCCCAGTGTTGCTACTTTTTGCCTGCTGGCCTATAACATGTCACGTTCCGCCAGCAGGCCTTTGCCTCAGTCTGTAAACAAACGATCAGCATTACATTCGAGGTGTCAATCACTTACCAAAAGACCTCCAGCATGCTTTTTCCGCAGGCTGAGAAAAGGCTGAAAATTAGTCTTCAGATAAGCCATATTTAACTAACCACGCCGCTCTGTAACGAGCTCAGACTGTCCGAAGTGCCTAATGTGAAACATACTACACCATAACAGATGACTGTGTAGCTTTCTTTTTTTTCGGGTGGTGAATTATTGTGGAGTGGTTTGGAGAACTAATGGGTGACTGTACGGCTGCAGTTGTGTGATTGCTGCGACTCCGAGCAGGCATTAGAGCTGAAGTGGCAGCGAGTCCACTCTTAGAGCACACACTGACTGGCGGCTTTGTTCGAGCGCACCGTCTCATGCACATTTGATTGTTCCTGTCTGCGTCATTTTAAAACTCAATTACACATGCGTTCCTTCGCTGCTTAATGAAAATGGACATTTTCTGTTTTTAATGGAGGAGTTCAAACTCCGGTCTCGCTGCACAGTTGCATGCCTCTCTGTTCTACCTAAAATGAATGCATGCTATTTAAGCCAGTGACAGCACAGACAGATGAGGCCACCTCATATATTAACATCAGCATCACAAGTCAGACTACTTTAATCGAAAAATGTGGACATTGTATAGGGACCAAAAGGGACCTAATTCTATTTGAAAGGAACCTATAAAAAACCCACTAAATGTAAGCATAACGATGAGTTTTAAAGTGATGGCTCATATTGAGAATGAGTTGTTGTCTGGTGCTTATGCTGATGAGAACTAGCAGTCTGAAAGGTCAGTCATGGAGTGTTTACTAATTATTCACTAACAAGGAAGGTGTCAGTCTAACTGGCTTAGACAAGTTCTCTACAAGCAACACACCACACGCTGTATCAAGGTGTATCACTTTTCTGTCTCAGACCCCTGTAGGACATGCCTTGCTCTCAGTAAACTAGGTAAACTTCACAGGCCAGACAAGAGTCACAGTCACAGACCACCGAACAGGGCGCAGAGGCCTAGTTTAACTGGGGTTACTCAGACTAGCCAAAGCACATGTAGTACAGCAAACTCATACTAGAGATGTAACAATACAGTCAGCTCACAATTTGGTTCAACAGACAATAAAGTAAAGGGGTCCCTTAGAGTCACACATGAACACACCACAGCACACACTGGGAACAGTGGGAAATTATTTCTCTGCATTTAACCCATTCACCAAGTGAGGCAGTGGGCTGCCACCAACAGGGGTATCCAGGGAGCAGTGTGTGAAGACGGTACCTTGCTCAAGGGTACCTCAGTGGTGCCTCTAGCAGTCCTGGCATTCAAACCCACAACCTTCTGATTGCAGGGGCAACGCCCTAACCACTAGGCCACCAGCTGGGGACATGGTTCAAAACACAATATATTCAACAAAGTAAGACTGGAAACAATCATTTATTCTCATAATATTTAGAAAGAAGTTAGAATGAGCTTGTATTGTAGATTGTATTCAGTTGTGGCACAATTTACTAATAAAACTAAAGCTGGAAAATGGACATTAACATATTTACATGAAATGTCACTACAAATAGAAGAATTATAACATTGTCACATGTCCATGATGCATATTGCCACATTTTTGCATTGTAATATCACAATGCTCTTCATACATCGTTACATGCCTAGCCTGCGAAAGTAATTTGCGCATATCAAATAACTAAAGAGGTTAATGTCATGTAGTAATAATCAGCTGTAATTACAACTGAAAACACTGACTAACAGAAGAAATCACTAACAATCCCATATGCCATGACTTAATATCGTGAAATCCACAGTCTTGGTATTGTAATGTTTCAACTGAAAGACAGCAAAGACTACATACAAGTCTTTGCATATTGTAGTACAAGGAACAAAAGGAACAAACAAACAAAAAAAACAAACATATGAAAGAAAATAGCTTAGTGTTATTGTTACCGAGATGCTTTTAAATATAATTTTTATATAGACAGACAGACAGACAGACAGATAGACACAGACAGACAGACAGACAGACAGATAGATAGATAGATAGATTTTTAATATGTTAAAAATAAGCTTTTAAAAATATGTGCATCCCAGACCAAGTAACCTACTGAAACAAATAAACCCATGGAGACAAAACAGACAAGCCTTTAGGCCAGAATTTCCAAATAGCATTAAACAATTTTCAGTGCACTGCTCTCTGCTCAAAACACTAAATGTGATGACCAATCATTCTCAGTAATTGTGCTCAGAGCAAGCGATTCTAAAAATAATGCAAACAAACATAAAAATGAAAGCCTTTAACTATAATTTTATGCTCTTCTGATTAGCAATCAAGAGGTCCTTTTTCTACTCTATCGAGCAATGCTCATTCTCTGTTAGACGATTACGTAACACAGAGCCAAGGACAGGGACATTTTAGACATCATCATTTTCATTTCATATAATTGTTTAAATGTATTAATTTCTGAGAAAGGCATGTCATTTACAGGGAAAGCCTTTTAAACACATGACGCCACTGAGTGTGTCCAGATGAAAGCTACTGCAGACAGGAGCAGTCAGCATTTCAGAGTGTGGGGAGTTCCTCAACAGAGATGGTTATCGCTGTTTCTGATCAAACATGCCTCAGATCTCTGAGACCTACTGGGCCCCTTTTTACGAATGTTTGTTTGTAAGATCCAGGTTGAACTCCCTGCACCTGTAACTGCTCAGCCGTTTCCTTTCTGGAGCTCAACTCTGTGGGAGAATTGTGTGCTGACTCGGACACTCGGTGAAGTACGGTTGGTAGTTTTATAACACAATGAATATGAGGCTGGTTCTTCAGCAGAACTGGTGTGAATTATGTCTGTGTCGCTGTATGCAGCAAATTTCTTTTCAGTAGACACTTCTGGGGTCAGATAAGAAGAGCCTTGCAAGTAGAATATTTGCAGTCCTGCACACTTTTGCAATACAAGGCTGTGCATCAGAGGAGCAGTTATCAGAACAGCATGACCTTCTTAAAATGGCTCTCAGGCTTAGTTCGCTGAATAATGTTTGGGGGTCACGGAACAATTGTTGGAAAAGAAAGGGAAAGGACTATATTATTGACAACTTATATGAGATCTTACCATAAAAGCTTCCACACCAATGATGTCATGTTGTCATTATCAGCCAGCAATCTCAAACTCCAGTCTTGGGAGACCTGGTGTCCAGCACAGTTTGCTGATTTCCTTGGAACTCCAGAGCCCATTTGCAGGTTAAAACAGAGACAGGCTGCATAAGGAACGATGTACAAGTGCTGAGCAAAAAAGCTAGCTAACCTTGTAATCAACCTTCTATGTGTGTCAACATTACATGATATGCATTTCAGGATTTAGTAGGGTCGACACCTTTGAGGGGGGAAGAAGTGGTCTATGACTTAAAAAGGTTTAGAAACAAAGCTCTGAAACCAAGAGACCTCCAGTTCTGACAGGTTACAATACTAACAGGTTATTAAAGACTGCTTAGTCATTTACCTATGTTGCAAAAAAGAAACCTTAATTATTGTGCTTGCTGAAGAGGATGAAGTACTCTGAACTGAACTGACTGCTGAATGCATGAGTGTGACCGCTTTGCTCTTTGCTACTACTGGGTATACACCATCCTGCAGGTTTCAACTCAAGCTCAAATTAGCTGACTATGGAGAGGTTTTGAGAAGTTTTGTACATAGAGAATGGAATCCTTCAGTACTCCCTTGTTCTAGTAGTTACTGTGGCACATGGACTGAAACACTGTTAGGAGAAACCAGAAACCTTGCTTGCTGCCAAAATTCCAAATTCTTACTTCTTGAAATTACATTCTAATGATTTCTGAAACATCTGAGCTGTATTTTAATCTGTCCAAATTAAAGCTATTTCCTACATTCCTCTCTTATTAAATACAGAGCTATTTCTCTTTTAACCTCAAAGAAAGCTACTTAATACCATTCGTGCAAATTGCGAGTGACTGAGGCTGAGTATTGGCCTTTTCAAATCTTGTGTTATAATAGGAGGGGACAGTCTGTGCAGGAAATTTAGCTTTGGCATTTAGCCTTGATCATCAACTTTAATGAGCCTGATAGTGGACAGGGATCCCGCCCAGCAGGGTTCATCTCTCGGATCTCATTTGGGAAAAGTCTCTCAACTTCATCTTTTCATCTTTGACAACTTGGATGATACTTTTAACTCAGCATGTCTTAGAATCAACTCTCATATATGTATGTATATATATATATATATA